>QWWL01000035.1:0-263576 GCA_003689335.1 Venturia asperata
AGGAGGGAGGAGGGAGGAGGGAGGAGGGAGGAGGGAGTAGGAGGGAGGAAGGGGAAGGAGGGAGGTTGAAGAGGTGAGATGGGGGAGATATTCATACTCTCACTCAATCACTGCGAAATCCAGGGTGCGAATGAAGTAATCAATTACCTGATCGAAGAATCTCGTAATGATATATCTGCTTTCACCATGCGTGAAGAACTCGTCACTTCGTTCCCGTTCAAACCTAGATATGGTATTTCGAAAGCCCAGCCAAAATCTTCCAATGGGTAGAAGCCGTCCTTTTGAAAACGCCTACCATGCATGCTAGGAGGTAACCAACAGCCAATCCAGCTCCAAAAAAACAAAAGACCAAATCGCTCAAGAGTTGAATCAGCACATCTATCAACAAAACAACCACGCCACTCCCCCACCACTCCACAATCCTACCTCTCACAAACAACCTCCTCAACCCTCTCCTTCCCCTCCCCCAATTCCCCACCCACACCCATCTCGCTCAAAAAATCCATGCCCGAAAACCCCTCTTCCACCGTCCACCTCTCCCCAGTCCGATGCAGCACCGCACACGCCTTGCCCAAAACCAACAAACCAGGCGGTCTCGATCCCAACTCCTCCACAGCCCGACAGACAAATTCCAACGACGACCTAATAACGCGTTGATCACGGCACGAAGCCCTCTCCACAATAGCAACGGGTGTGGTTTTGGGCCACAGACCCGTCTTTGGATCGTCGCTCTTGGTGATTAAACTGGTGACTAGGGATTCGAGACGGTGCAATGCCATTAGGAGGACGACGGTTCGCGTTTCGACGAATTCGGGTGGGGCGCAGGGTTGGCCTTTCCGGCCTGTTCCGGTGCAGATGAGGACTTGGTCGGAGACGGCGCGTTGGGTGACTGGTATTCCTGCGAATAGGGGGGCGGAGAGAGCGCTGGTGACGCCGGGTAGGACGATGGCTTCCCATCCTTTTTCGCGGAACCATAAAACCTCTTCTCCCCCTCTGCCGAAGAGGTATGGATCTCCCTGTTTCAGTCTCAAGACGGTTTCTCCTGCTTTCAGTCCTGCGAGACCGAGTTCTAGGAGTTCGTTTTGGGCGGCCTCGGCGTTGCCGGGGAATTTGCGGGCGATGTGGACGGTGGTTCGACGGGGAATTAGGTCGAGGACGGCGCTGGGGACGAGTTTGTCGGCTAGGATTACATCGGCCAATTTGATGGCGCTTAACGTCGCTGCCGTCAACAGTTCGGGGGACCCAGGTCCAGATCCGGCGAGAATGATGTTGTTCCTCTTTTTGACAAGCCGCGCGTCTAGTATGGCAGGTGTCGGTAACGCAGAATCTGAAGAGGCTGCTTTGTAGCTGGCGAGAATGGCGGAAACGTCGTCGTCGGTGATGCTACATAACCGTTTGAGAGGCCAGTATTCACATATCTGGCCCAGCCAACGCATTCGTCTATTTCTCGCTGCCTCGAGATCTTCAGGTGTAACCAATTGGTTGAACGATGCAGATTGTCCCACTGTATCTTCATCCTCCATCTCCAGCTCGTCAAGCGCGGCGTGCGTTGCGGAGGCATCTTCTTCGTAGAGTTTCTTTCGTAACGCGCCCATTCGTGATACTCCTGTTCCCAGATCTGACGGCAAGGAGGCGACGATTTCTCGTCTTATCCTTGCAGATAGCTTGCATCCCTTTCCCGATGTTGTGACGCCGATTTGAAGTGGGCCATCGGTGTGCGTGGAGAGGAGAGTGAAGGTACAGAGACCTGGGGCGTCGGCGACATTGACTGGAATCCTCAGTCGTCGGCAAAGATTGGAGATATGCGTACCTAATTCGAAATATTAGCTTTATGTTCTGTCTACTCAGCGACTATACGTACTCCTAGCATCCTCTCTCCCCAAAGTGACAAAGACAGCGTCCACCACATTACCCACCTCCTGCCGACCCAACGTCGTCAAATCCTCATCCCTGAATGCGCCCTTCCTCCATTCCACCTTCCCTTCTTCTATCCTTTTCGTAAGGCCATAATGGACCACGGCGTCTTCTGGCGCAATGAGAATGGGAACGGCTCCGACCTCGAGAGATCGCGCGCAGCGAGCACCGGCTAACGGGTTAGAACCGACAATGAGGTGAACATGGTCAGTCGAATCGACGGCTGTCAGCAAAGAGGGCTGCATCGCGGAATCCAGAAAACAGGAGCCTTTTCCAAAGCGAATGATTCAACTCCTCAAGTACAATCACCCAGGCTTCAATAAAGCAAAGGACGATAATATCACGATGAAGGACAACGAAGGTGGAGGAGAGTACGAGGCAGACATTTTATTATCGGCGGGTTTTTCTTTGGTTGACATCTGCTGGTTGCGCGATGCCGATGGCGAATCTCGGAAATCCTTGTTCTTCAAACTAAAAAACTGAGCTGTCTCCGTTATCGCCGGAGAATACATCCGCCACTTCGTTTGGCTCTTGATTTGTCCGCCTTGTCATTGGTGGCCATCTACTCGTACTATGTTCCAAGACTTTTTGGAATTAATCAGTTGGATTTCCGTGGTGGGTTTCTCCAGCAGGCTTTCAAGTCGTGTCTTCTCGTTGTCAGAAAATGCTTGCTTTTCTTCACATGTTGAAGAGCAAAATCGTCCTTCTTATTTGTAGCGACCATAGTGGGTGCATCAATCCACTGCCCACCGACCTCCAAGAACCCCAAATGGTAGTTGATGATGTCGATTATATTTACTTCGAATGCCAATAGGTCGATAAAGCCCCAAAGGTAAGGTGAAGAACTGGCATTCTCACTTCTTCCTTTTCAGTGAGCATACAATCAAAAACAGCATTGTTGAGTAGTACAAACCCCCCTCCAATTTCTCGAGAGGAAACACCATTGAATGTGCAGCAGGGTGAATGATATTTTTCATAAACAGTGAGATTTTCAAGATCTACCAGGGCAAGAACTACTTCTCCAACGGTGTCGCCTAAGGCAGCCCTTGGCGCCTTGGCATTGAATGTACATAGCTTTCCTTCCCCCTCATAGTTTATAGAATACCAACAAATTGAATGCTTCCCTTACAACGGGCGTGTAAGGATGAAAGGGCCGAATACGCAGTCATCTACCGCGAACGAGCATACCCAGGCACACATTCCCTTCACAACTTGGGCATGCCCCTTGATAGATAAAATGAAGTATGAATATGCATTGATACCTCAATCTTCCTCATCCTGACCCATGACAATATCCAATGCCTTCCTGCCGAGCGCTACACTTCTCTCGAGCGCATTTAATTTCGCCATGGCGGCCAGCAAGTTTGGATCTTGGCTCTCCACCCTGACCTTCTCCTTGACCTTGACCTCTTGGGTTTTGTACGTGAAGACCTGGTCCGCTTCGTCGTGTATCGGTACCCGTGATGCACCCAACGCAGAGGCCAGACGATTGCCGAAGCTAAACGCGGAGAAGTCGGATTGACCAGGATGTACAGGTTCCAACGTTCGGATTTCGAGTAGAAGGCTTGCATCGACGATACATAGGTGGAACGCCAGGTTTGTGGGTAGAGGTGGTTCAAAGGTCTTTTCTTCATGTTAGAACTGCATCTCGCTCGTAACAACCGAGGAGAACGACATACCTCAGCCTCGACAGATTGCTGCCACCACGGTATCTGCTTTTCTGGCGCGCCCTTCAACGCAGCTTTCGCTTCTGAAATGTTGACATCCAGCAATCTCATCTGCCCAGCGATGAATTGAGGGTCCTTGGCATCGCCGGCCCAGGAGCTCGCGTCAACGACATCGAGACAGGCATTTATCAGTGTGCGTGCAGAAGTCAATTGCTCCAAGACCAAGGTAGGGGCCTGAGGAGCGGACGATATAACCAAAGGGTAACTGGTGTGGCCCTTGGTCGGAGGTAGTGTCACTAGTCGTAGTTGGATGTTCTGACGCAACGCTGGTGTCAGGACTCGCACAGGCGATGAGGTATTCGCTCAGGACATACGCCTTTGACTATCCGCGTCCCAACACGCGTGATGAAGCCTTTGAGACTTTCAGACCGGTGTGAGGACACCACGAGAGTGGACCCTTGCTCCGTTGGAGCGAGCAGAGACGACACTTCTTCCAGACCGGCTTTGAGGTCTTTCAGTGTGTCTTGCAAGGCAGCTAGGAGCCATTCAAGTTCATTGGCCTACATCTACTGTTACCTCTGAGCCCTTGCCGCAAGATGGACAGTCCATACCAGTGACTTTGCCTCCTCGTCGGCCAATTGCTGCACAGGGACAGCCGGCCAGATGGCAGTCGCCATTGTGGGAGAGCCTGAGGTTGCAGCTAGCGAGCGCTGGAGCTACGTGGTGCGGTGGTGCGGGCGTGCGGGCGAGCAACTACGGATGTCATCGGAGGGGTCACGAGGTGTGTGTGATGATTCCAATTTCCAGGTTTCTCGATCTGCAAACCCAGATTGCCGAGGCCGAGAGGATGTGGAGCTTTGATCGTGGCGCGGTGGGTGAGGGGAGCTGGGGGGGGGGAAACATCAGACAGCTCTTGTGCGCGTGGAATAGACGAGGGTTGAAACATGTTGATGATATTTGCACATCTAGGTATAAGCAGATGTCCGTGAAGCTCACCATCTTACTTCTGCCTCATCCAACCCACTCAGCTTCTTCCTCGAGGCTGCCTGAGAATGGCGCCGTCGGGAGTCTTCAGAGTGCTATTGACTCGTGGGTCCTTATGACGATCTTGATAGCTGCGTCATAAGACGTCGACCACGAATTTCGGCCTCTTAGGTTTTCTGCCTCGTACTATATGAAGAATCTCCCTGCTCCTCACTGCAGGATTCCTTTTCAGTTGAAACATACCCTAATAATAACATTAAAGCTTTGCGCGTCCGCCTCTCCTAATACTCCTCCACCTGCAGTGACATAATACCCCGGCAGCCATCCCTGACGCGCATCGAAACCACAACAATGGCAGCCCGTAAGAACTTCCTCCCTCTCCCACCCATCCATCAACTCACCATGTCTAGGTCCCATCCTCGGACTCGTATCCTTGATCCTCCTCGCCGGCGGCATCGTCATGCAATTCTTGACGATCCTGTCAGGAGCCGTCTCCGGATCGCCTGAAAACCAGGTCTACTTCCTTCAATCAACCACCAACGGCATCCCGAACGCGCGGAACCCATCGCGATGGACTTTCTTCGCCATCACAGGCGTCGACGGCAACGGCCACAATTCAAACTACGGAAATGTCGTTCCAGCCTTGCCCTTTGACCCTCCGCGCAACTTTGGATCCGAAGCCGGAATACCGACCCAGTTCATCGGGTACGTTGTCCGTCTCGCTCGTGATGCGAAAGATACTAATTGTTGCGATTCAGAACGCATTACTACTACTACATGTCCCGCTTCATGTTCGCCTTCTACCTAATCGCCCTCTTCTTCGCCGTCACCGCCTTCTTCACCGGCATGCTCGCCCTCTGCACCCGTCTCGGCGCCTACCTATCCTCCCTCACCACCGCCCTAGCATTCTTCTTCCAAGCTCTAACAGCATCTCTAATGACGTAAGTATTTCCCCTCCCTCCCATCCTCCCCCCTTTCCAATCCCATCCCCCTCCAACCCCACCACATCCCCCCCCAAAAAAAAACAAGAAAAAAGAACAACAAAACCCTAACCAAACACCCCAGCGCCTGGACCGTAAAAGGCCGCAACAACCTCCGCAGCGCAGGCCAAGACGCCCATCTCGGCGTAAAAGCCTACGGCTTCACCTGGGCCGCCTTCGCCTGCTTCTTCATCGCCACAATCACCTTCTGCCTCGGCGGCACCGTCGGTCGCGAGAAGCGCAGCAGCAGTCGCAGCGGCGGTCTGGGACGCTCGGGCAGCAAACGCTCTCGTCGTTCGACACGCGGGTCTTTTGTCGGCAGTGAGCGGGCCGGTGTCAAGGATGAATATGCTTAGATGTGTGCGGCCGAGTTATGGGTGTCTTTTGTGACGAGTTGGGTTACATGTACACCCCTGTTGTCAAATCTCTCGTATTACTACTAGTAATGTTTTAATTGGATTAGCGTGTTGTTGGAGCGTTTGGGGGGGTAAGTGTACATAGCATGCACGACATGTAGATGGAAAATAAACCATTAAAAAAATCAAGAAACAAAAAAAGACTCAAACCAAGAGAACAACAATGAATCCATCACGACCCCCTCGAAAATACGTATCACGCACAGTCCAATACCATATACTTCATTCGATTGGACTAGAACAAGCTCGCCATAATATCATGATCGACGTTCCTCCACGACTGCCTCAGCTCCATCCTACCCATCCTCGACCTTCAAAACCTCCACCTCACATGTCTCCACATCAACTTCTCTCTGCCCCTCTCTCTCCCTCCGTCCACATCCACATCCACTGCATCCCATCTTCACCACACCCTCAGATCCCATACCTCGGTCATCAAGTACCACCATCCCAGACCACCACCTCCGAACAAATGTCCTTCTTCCCTTCCCTCTCAAAAGTGCGTTACCATTCCTATCAATACCCGACTTGAAATGCGGCGTCATACAACCAAACGACTCAATCGTTCAAAGGAAAGAGGAATAAGGAAAAAGGAAAAAGCTCCGTCATAACCGTCATGTGATACTGATGCAAATATCTGAATCTAGGCGTCCCCTCTCTTCTCCTCCAAACTAAAATAAAATGGACGCACGAAAGGGATATCGCTACCGCGCATGGGCAAGTTTGCCCCCCGTTATCGCTCTCGCTGCCCCTCCTTTCAAATTAGATGCCTCGAAGCATCGTCATGTCTGGCAGCAGCGTGTCAGTCTCAAAAAAGAACTAAAAACATATAACACGCGCCTGGCAGTCCGTTCGCCCCCACCCGTCGCTATGCTGAATATAATGATGATTTGAGAAAAAGGAGTAGAATGGCAAAGGGAATATGCATGCTGTAACCAGGAATAGAGCTTCACGAATCCTTGTGACGGAGAGAGCACTGTTCAAAACGCTCATCAAAGCAAGGCATCCAGTATCACTGGGAGTGCGATGATCTTTTGCGCCCTCGGTCGCCAGGCTGGTGGTAGTCATTACCTGGCTGCCATTGCTCGGGCTCAAAGTCCGGGTTGTTAAAGTGTGCGGTATTGTAGTGTGAGCTTCTCAGCAAATTAGTATATCAGAATCCTTATGAGTGAATGAAAAATACATACTTTCGGAAAATTGCCGTCTGGCACAGGGAAGGATGCGGTGCACTTGGGGCAATGTTGGTCTCATACTCCCATACAGAAGGCCGAAACGGTCCACCACGGTCGATTGGAGGATGGTGTGCAGGATGGTGCGGGATACCTAGTGTCGTGACTGCAGGCGGCGTTATCGGGACAGCTCGAGGAGTGAAATCGGGCGCATGGACCACGGGGGCTGCATAACTCGGAGTTGGTGCTGCACGTGGTGACTCAACTTGCAACGTTGTCGGAGCGGGAGCAAAGTCGTACTGCTGGAACCCCGACCAGCCTACAGTCGAGGGCGTGTAGAATGACCCTCCCGGAAGCTCGATCCCCATGTCGAACGGAATCTTCTGGTGAATCGGCTCGGTAGATTGATAGTTTAGTGCGACCAGAATATCCTGCTGTTGAATCGGCACCGGCTTCGGTGGGAAGTCTTCTGGCTTGTAGAGAATATCATAGTGACCCCTAGAGCAAGGTATTAGATGTGGAGACCATCGTTGGAGAGCCTCTTCACTTACGGTCGGTAGAGCAGCCTGAACGTGACGGGATTTGGTTGTGCTCCGGAAGTGCCGTCGGGCGCAAACTGATACAGGTTCGGAGTGTTTCCCTCGGTGCGGTCGAGATAGAGGATGTCAACAGCAATGCCAGCCGGTTTGACCAGGACATCGATAAGTGCACTCATTCCCACATGCTCGATCTCACAAACTGCTGGCTCAATGTGCGATTGACAGTAGCTTCGTAGTGGCTGGTCGATGAAAGGCTCAAAATTCTGTGGATACTTCTGCATCCAGGCACTCGTGAGCAGCTGCACAAGGGTTAGCTGTGGGGAGCAGTTCACGCAAGATGGAGGCATGCCTTGAGATATGTGATGATGCTCATTGAGCCGTGCAAGTCGTTGAATGTTTCCAGCAGCACTGCGGAACCAGCTCCGGCATTGGATGTCTTGCGCAGCAGCTCAATCGTGTCCTCCATGAAATCCTCGTACAAGTTCTCGTCGAACCCTGCATCGTTCAGAATATTGCATAAAGACTTGAGCCTCGTCTCTTCTTCAAGGAATTTGTGTGGATCTCCAATGCGGATAAGGGTTTCGAAGTAGCTGAATACGACAGCTGTGCCATAGTCAGCGATTGACACAGAAAGAAATGAATTGAAGGGAGCAGACCTCTCCAGCCACAATGGCCATCTCCTCGACAGGTACGATACTGGGTGTATACTTGTGGGAGGTTCTAAATCGAAGAGAGAGTCAGTTGAAAGTCCGGTGCGGGGCGGCGCGGCGCTTGGATCAAAACATACGGCCGTTTTTGCTTGATAGACCGGATCGGCGTTGGCATATTCAGTGGTGATGGCACTGCTCGGGAGGAGCTCGCTGACGAGAGGACCCTGATAGGAAGTCAGTACACAAGTGCAGAGGCTCAAGAACGGGCGTATTCGGTGGGACGGAGGGTAGCGAAAGCAGAGCACGCGTGAGGATATGGATCGGGAGTGACTTGCATTGGCCTCCGGCTCCCACTTGTTAGAGAGCTCCTGCATTCGGGCAAGTTCCCCGTCCGGCGACTGGGCAAAGGAGCCCATCCTCAGGAAGCTCGGATGGAGAAAGGCGTCGTGGTGAAGGTGAGAATGGTTCTGATTCTGGTTATTTTGGTTCGGGTGCGGGTAGGCTTGAAGATGGTTGGAGTTGGTGTGGGTACAGTCGACGACAACGGGTAGACCCGCTGGCCTGAACGGTAGACCCCTCTGGGCGACCCCACTGAAGCCCGCCGAGGATGGAGGGGCTAGGTCACCTTCGCTGTAATATCCTTGCGTGGGGTGACGGCGCTGCTGATGGACCTGGACTCCATGAAGAGCGTAGCTGTGCTGCGGCAGAAACGAGCTGCTCATAAAGGCCGTCTGCCCGTTCATGGTCAAACGAGTTCCCCAAAGCTTGCTCTCGGTTTTTTTCTCCAGAGTCTTTCAGGCCCCTGTTAGATTTGATTTGCGTTCGAAAGGCGATTGTGGAGTGTGATCAGCAGTAGAGCTCAACGCGCCGAGGAGTGATGGACTGTTGATCAGAGCAAGCAGAAAGGAAGCAGAGGAAGAGGAGGCGAGGCGGTCGAAGGGTGGTTTGCGATCCAAGAGCACAGCAGCGACTTAGCAACGAGGCAGGCAAGCAAGCAAGCAACAAGCAGCGAGTGGGCAGCGCAGCGAGGTTCAGGTCACCTTCGGAGCGTCCATCGAGCAGCCAGATGACAGACGTGATGCTCAGCGACTTCAGTATATATGCAGAGTCCTCCACCATTTTGGCTTTGTGTCACGATTCTGATGGGCAATATATCTGGGCGACCTTGCCGGTCCCGTTGACGACGATGCTTGAGGCTCTCCCCTTAATGAAGCCAGCAGCCAGGCACAAAGCTTCTCTGCGATACACGCCTTCAAATGAACGAGCCTGTGGTCGTACCGTCCAGACTGCCTGCGCTGAACATCGACCCGTTGACTCCTGGCGGGCACGCCTCCTGCACATCCAATGATGTGCGTGGAACCACGCGAGACGTATTTCGCGGCGCACAAAGGACTGGACGCTTCTCTTTATCACCTGCGATTTCAAATATCGGATGCCAGAGGCAAAGGACGGATTGCAGCAAGTATCAATGATGCGCTACAGTACATGATGTTGCACTAGATACCCGGAGCGGGCCAGGCTATCGAGCTTCCGTAAAATGTGATAGATCGAGGACAATGACAAAACCTCAAGCCTTGAGAGTCTCGAGACCCTGGAGCATGCAGCCTTCGCCCGCTTGATTCGCTCCTCGCGCCGACGTTGTACTGAGTCCATGCGCCAAGCCGAAGACGAGGAAAAGTCTGAAGACCGACGACCCTGGTGAGTGGAAGTCAGCACCGTTGAAGGACGACGAACCAGCTTCGAGGGGTATAGGCTCTTCATACCTCAGCTATATGTGGCTTGCTGTATACCAGGCGCCTTGCACCTGCCGATCTGTGTCAATCGATTCTGCGCAAAACTTGGTGACTGACAAGGAGACAAAGGCGAGCTCCACGAGCCAATTGAGACCCACCAAACAGGCTCATCATCGGCGCATATCGCTACATTAAGTAACATAGCGTTCAGAAATTCAAAGAGTAGCACCAAAAAAAGGTGATATTACCTTGTTCTGTTGCAGTGAGCAGCAGGTCTCAACTATTTCAGTGGTGTTGACTGCCATCAAATCTTGCACCCGTCAGACTGGCAGACCCACGCAGGGCGGTTTTGATCGCCACTCACGAGCTTGATCCCTCCAGATCGACTGGCGACGCATGGATAAGGCGTGCAGCGGCTGATGCGCGTCATGCACTCAAACCACTGTTTGGCTGCTTTCCCGATTGTCCCTTGCCCTTTGCGGCACCTCTCATCCTGCCACCAGTTCCGTTTGACGATTTCCCCGGCAGAGATGGCGCAACGTGAGCCGACCCTAGATATCCTGATCCTTCCTCAGATCTGAAGCCTTCCCCGTCGTGGAGAACGGTTTGCCAGAGAGCACCGATTGACTGGCTCCAGCCGCGAATCGCCTTGACGCGATCCATGTCTGTGCTGCTTTCAATCTCCACCGTTCCGGCTTCCTGGTCCATCTTTCCGTGCAACTTCTTATCCACGATTAGAAATCCGAGAATGTCCTGCACCTCGGAAAGAGTGATCTTGAGCTGCTTTGATATGAATGACAGAGTGAAGCGCGTGTATGGTGCAACGAGCTTTAGGACAGCTTTCGTCCTCATATTGCGTGTCACCTCGTCAATATTTTCAGCAATGAAAGGATCTTCGAGAAGGTCCTTGTTGGTCTGCAGAATCTTCTCATATCCGTGGATGTCGTCCCTCTGATAAGCGTCCACGAGATCCGTCATGGCCGAGATCCGCGAGTCGTTTTTGTACGGCTTAGTTTCCTGGGAATCAAAGGGATTGATATCCGATCCCATGAGCATTGTCGTCAGGACAAGGTACTTCAGGACTTGAATGCGCTGCAACGAGCCGGCCTCGTCGTAACTTCGGAAGCTTTCAAAGAAGTCACTCTGCGCCTCCTTCCAGTTTTCTATAACATGGTGTTAGCTTGCGGTTTTGACCCGGCAGGAAACAATTCGAGGGCTACCTTCGCTCATGTGCATCTTGCCACCGCATTCTCGGATGATACCCATGATCTTTGGGTGGGAGACAGCGGACTTGACACGCAGTGCTTGCTGATACAAAGCCTGGGATTTTGTAAGCTTCTCATATCCTCACATATCGTTTCAGAGGCCAAGCCGACCTTCAATCGCTTATTATTCCTTGTCTCGGCATACATTTGGATCTCCAGCGCATAGACCTCGATCGACGATGTGCCTTTACTTGGATCCTCGGTTCCGTCTTCTTTCTGGCATGCTTTGTGCAGCTCTCTCAATTTGTCCGCAAGCAATCGATAATTCTTCTGCGCGAACCACAGCCTGGCCAGCTTGATGTTTGTCTTCAGCCATAACCGCTCGTTGTTAGTGCTGTGAAAGGATTCGAGAGTGAGGGCGTAGAAGTTTTCGATGCAGAAATTGGCTGCCTCGTCATCGGCATTCTTCTCGATGAAGTCCAACATGTTGTTGATCGATTTCTCCGAGTGGTTTCGCGTGACGGCAGACTTGACATATGTGAGGAGTTCACGGTAGTGTTCGACGGCCTGCAGCATTGTTAGCTCTCTGACGAGGGTGGGAGGCCAGGTCAAACTCACAGCATCGTAGCGCTTAAGCTTGAACTCCAGCTTGATCGCTTGCTTGAGACCTTTGAAACCCCTGCAAACGGTCAGTAATGCTGGCGCCAACATGAAATTAGATTCGCTATACCATTCCGCCTTCTCTGGCTCCAGGGCGGGCACTCCAAGGAACTCGTCTACTGCCTCCTCCGGATTATCTGCCTTCATTTGCTTCGCATTGTAGTACTTGTTCTCGATATCGACGTCTCCTCCTTCCTGCTCTTCATCGTCGTCCTCGTAATCAAAGTCGTAGCTAGGAGGATTAGTGAGTGTTCCCGTTGTGAAAGGCTGTGGACCTTACTCTTCCTGGTCCGAGTCTTGCATGAAATCATCGTCGTCTGACATGTTTGCGGTCGCGGAGTGTAATTGAGCCGGGCACTGAGATTTCTTGTTATTTGCAATTGTAAGAAGGCGAGAGGAGGGAATGGCGAGGTTTATGTTGTTGTGCACATAGGTAATGTTGGATGAAGGCGGCGGAGTTGCGGACGGATATCTCTTCCCCGTGAAGATAGCTTTGTATTAGCTGCCAGTGAACACAAAAGACACGACTGCACTGATTACGTCCTCAAAAGGAAGAATGGCCAACAGCAGTCTTCGGCCCAGAGGTGACAGCCAAGAACATCGGGGGTCTACTTGTATTCCAAGGTAGAGCTTGCTCTTAGACTTTGCTACGTCCTCAATGCCGGCTTTCAAGTGAAGCCATACATCATTTCAACGAGGAAAGCGGACGATCGAATCCCGAAGCCTTTCCCCAGAGGCAGCTACACGATCGATAGATAAACCTTATTATCAGACTGGTAGCGTGACAACCAAGGATCTCTTAAATGTGAAAAAACAAGACCAACAGTCGCGGTACAAGTGGTTCTAGCTTTAGGTCTGGGCCGGGCAAACCCTCTTACAAAGGAATTACCTCCATGGATGTACCGCCCATCATGTTATCTACGACATCATGTCACTTTGTCGCTTATACAGTTGTTTCTGCCCAATTGAACTAAACGCGAGCTTGGAAAGCCTCGCGCCCCATAAGGGATTGATCGCCAGCAGCTGCAAGGATCCACTCCATCTACCTTCAAAGCTCGGCTTACGTACAGACTTTTGAGAGTTTGCTGGGGCATGAATTTTGCTCCGTCGCTCCATCCTTCGCCGAGTGCCAACCTATTTTCCTCATCCTGGGGGAGTAGTCGGGTTTATATGTCACTAGAGTACCGGAACAGAATGTATGCACGTCAAAGGGGCATCGAATCTCATCTTAGACACAAAGTTGAGTGACTCGGCGGAATAGTAGATAGTTGCTAGATTTGGCGCCACCAACGTCCAAATCCAGATGCGACCCAGCCCTATACATACTACTACTACCTCTCCACATCCACCACCATCCTTTTCAATACCTCCAGCCTCTAACTCAGTATAATCCTATCCCCTTGGTACATCCTCCTATTGTCTGATCCTCCTCTACCACGCTACGCGATTGTCCTCAACCTCGCGCACAACGACTCCAACGCTACCTACTCGCTTCTCGACCCGTACAGCTGTCCGCAACTCCGCTTGCTCGCTCCCCGCAATCCCCGTTCTCCTCCTGTGACCACGCCGGCATGCCGCTCTGTGGAGGTTCGAAATCCGTGTCGCGGAAATTGGTGCTCCTGTATGTTGGGCTACAATAGTAGACAGAAGGCAGACTGACAGGTGATACCAACCAGTGGTGACGGAGCTTGTGGAAAGACATCGCTTTTGAACGTTTTCACAAGAGGGTACGTCTAGCATCGCAAAGCATCAGATCCAACGCTGACAGCATAACCGCATAGCTATTTTCCAACAGTTTAGTAAGTCTCGAGTCCACTTCCGGGCGCGCCCGCGTCATCGCTAACAATCTCTGCAGTGAACCAACCGTTTTTGGTATGTTTTCTCCCTTCCATAGCTTTGCGATCTTACGCTAATGATATTGTAACAGAAAACTATGTACACGGTACGAAACGATCGGTCCATCCCCCAGACTTGGCGCAGCCTAACTCACGAACTAGATATCTTCATCGACAACACACATGTTGAACTCTCTCTTTGGGACACAGCAGGCCAGGAGGAATTCGACCGCCTGCGTTCCCTATCCTACGATAATACCCACGCCATAATGCTCTGCTTTAGCGTATGTGCCTCTTCGCCTTTCCGGATGGACACGTTCTTGTTACCACTGGCATAATCTTACTCCTATTACAGGTAGACTCCGCCGATTCCCTAGAAAACATTGAAACAAAATGGAAGCAAGAGATTGAGGAAAACTGCCCTGGCGTCAAACTAGTCCTCGTTGCTTTGAAATGCGACCTTCGCGAGAGGCATGGTGAAGACGACGACGCGGTCGATGCGGAAAGAGAACCGAAAAGGCCTATGATCGAATACAAGCAGGGCCTGAACGTAGCGCAAAAAATAAAAGCCTTGCGATACCTAGGTATGTCACGAGGTGAGAGGGATTTTTTCCACGGATGCTAATTCTTCAAACAGAATGCTCGGCCATGAAAAACCGAGGCGTCAACGAAGCTTTCACGGAAGCAGCCCGTGTAGCGCTGAGTGTGAAGAATCCAGGGGACACATCCGGACCCTCGTGCGTTGTTCAGTAATGTTTGAAAGGACATGAAACACCTAAAGCACTTGCAGCTCTCGCCTACTCTTCGTATCCTGGGTGCAGTATTTGTGCTAAAATGAGATATTTAGATTCTGGCATGTTGCGAGGAGATTGTCGTCCATTTGAAAGTTTTTTGGATAGTGTTTGGGGTACACACTTTTTAGGTACTTGCTGTTTGGAAAGGAGCGACGGGGTTTTGGAGTTCTTATTTGCCTACCTCTGGCCTTGGGTTGTGGCCTTAACTATAGGAATTCCGACATGCGGTCGATGTACGAGAGCGGTTTGGATAAGGATGACGCGGAATCATTGAAGTCCCCGGTACTTGTTTCAATTGACAAATCATTTGGAGTCTACCACACCTGCTTTAATGTGTGTTTCAAATACGGCCCGATGCTTATGTCTTTAGAGGAGATTTACGAAGGACATTCAGTGCGACTACAGACATTACCTGCAATGTTCTCAAGTCTATTCGTTGAACGTAAGTAACCTGGCAACATTCACGGTACGAATTGTAAAAATCAGTTGAGCCTTTGGAACGAAGCAAAGCATTGAGCCATATCCGAATATGAAAACTTTCACATTGCTGTGAGTTCCCGCCTCGAAAGAAGAGTGCATTGGCAGCTTCATGACTACGGTGATTTTGGAAGGAAATGACCACAAGGTAAAGTCTCGAGAATGTATCTGCTGCTGGTCGGGTACGCGAGGGTTGGATATGTCCGGCTTTGGGAGTAGGCTAGGGAAGATACTGGAGCTACCTGATTCTGGAGTGCATGATTGGTGGTGATGAGGGGTGTAAACGATGGGCCAAGATGTGCTGGTTTCATTGATTTAGGGACACGGCTGGAGTCTACTGAAGGCACTGCCGGTGGTGAGAAAGAGAGACTGCGGATGAGGACTCGCGTGTTTAACGTCAAAACCTGATGGCAGTTGGAAGCAATAGCGATATCCGATGAGGAATGATTGTTGGCTCACTCGATGAGATGGGCAAGTTGACGAGTTTGACTTTAAGCTTTCATTTTATCCGTGTGGACCATCCACAGAGTCCTTTCGCCGTATGCTGTAGTCCCATACATCGCAAAGGACGCATACAACCAGATGCAAGCCCATGAATCAATTCTCCTGCGTACAGCCTCCAAACACGCATCAACCATTCAAATGTATGTCTCGTACGCGACCGGAACGATGCTCTCTGGGTAGTTGTCTTTCATGCTAACAGTCGTCGCCTCTCTTGGCATCAGAGGTTGACGCTTGAGGTTGATCCTTGTGCCGTCCGCCTTTGCCTGCTTCTTCTTCTCCGCGTTCGTCTTGACACGGGCAAGGAACTCGTCTCTGGATCGGGATTTCTTGACGTGCTCGATGCGGACGTTGACGCGCTTCTCCATGTATCGGTTTCCGACTTGCTTGTAGAGGATGACGCCGACGGCGGATTTGGTGACGTTGTAGACGACGCCCGTCTTTCCGTGGTAGACTTTGTGTGGCATGCCCTTCTGGATAGCACCGTTGCAGACTACGTCCACGATGTCGCCGACCCTGAAACTTGTCAGTCTTTTTTGTCCTTTATCCTTCCATAGCCAGAGAGGCGTACTTGTATTGTCTGAGGTAGACAGAGGTGGCAATGGAACCTCGCTGCTTGAAGCCGCGCGAGAAAGCATATCGAGTTCCCGATCGGAGACTGCGATTGTTAGTCGTCGTGGAAGATGTAAATTTGGGAATTGGGATAGGTACCCTCCAGAGTGACCCATTGTGTCCGGATTTGTGACTGCGCAAGTATTAGAGAGAGGCGATCGCGCAGCAATTGATGGGGCAGCCTACGTTTGGCGAAATTGGTGAGGAAGTCGGTGATTGGATTTTGGTATGATATGGTGGTTTCCGTGTGCGAAGGACATTATTCTTAGTAAGCAAAATTGCCAAACTAAGCTCAACAGAGCTAGACCGCACTGGAATTTCCAACCTTCTCAATATCACACCCACACGAACTTCTTTATCATCAACACATCGACAATCATGGCACCGCGGGCATACGTAGGCAATCCCATCCTCCACTGCGCAATGCTTTCTCTCTAACAGTCCCACAGTCAAAGACCTACAAGGTCCCCAGACGTCCATTCGAGGCCGCTCGTCTGTATGTTCATTCTCATCCACTGTGTTAGAGCTTGCTCTGCTCATGATGTTGAATCTTTGGGACTGATGGGTTTCTCTATCTAGGGACTCGGAATTGAAGACTGTCGGCGAATTTGGTTTGCGCAACAAGCGCGAGGTGTGGCGCGTCATGCTCACCCTCTCCAAGATTCGTCGTGCTGCCCGGTGAGTACTTCATGTTTCCCTTTCTGCTGCAGAGACAACATCCGTTTTCGGTGTCTAACGGATCTACGCACCACAGTCAACTTCTCACTCTCGACGAGAAGGACCCAAAGCGTCTCTTCGAAGGCAATGCGCTCATTCGCCGTCTCGTCCGTGTCGGTGTGCTCGATGAGTCCCGTATGAAGCTCGATTACGTCTTGGCCCTCAAGGTCGACGATTTCTTGGAGCGCCGCCTACAAACCTGTGTCTACAAGCTCGGTCTCGCAAAGTCCATCCACCACGCTCGTGTCTTGATCAAGCAGAGACATATCCGGTAGGTTGGCATGAAACCCATGGCAAGATTGAAATCTAACATGCGCATAGTGTCGGAAAGCAGATCGTCAACGTCCCATCTTTCATCGTTCGTCTCGACTCCCAAAAGCACATTGACTTCGCCCTTACCTCTCCATTCGGTGGTGGACGTCCAGGTCGTGTCCGAAGAAAGAAGGCCAAGGCGGCTGAGAAGAAGGATGACGCCGAGGAGGAGGAGGAAGAGTAGACGGTCCCAGTCGATGCTCATTGAAAAACTGCCCGGTCCCAATGGTCGGAGCACGGCGTTGCATTGCATTCCCCTGATTGGGATGGTTCCAATCATGAAGTCTCATGAAGACGAGGCATGTGCGTAAAAGCTAGAGGCATAACGAAGAAATTTAACTCTTTCAATCAAATTGCAATGGTGAAGTGCTTCCCACGCTGACACACATGAATTACCAGCGCCATTTTCTTGTTCTTTGCTTGATCTCCACCATCGACATCAGGCGGAACTTTCGACTTCGAATCTCATTCATTCGTCTGCACCCCACGCTTTTGAATATCAAACCCATCCAGACAACCTCACCTATCAATTTGTATGCTTCATTTTCCAAGTCCATGGATCCAACACAACCACCAAGACCAACAGGAAGTGAAGTACTGAATCCCTTCCCTCAGTATCACATCTGATTCCCTCGCCCTGCTCTCCCCTCCTCTTCTCCACAGCCACTAATCCCCGACCGCTAATCTCTCACTCCACCACCTGCATACCCCAAAAGTCCCCAAAAATACCTAGATCGAAACCGGCAGATATGGAGCACACTAATTCCCAGCCAAAAAAGCCCGAAAAAATCATACAAGAAAGCAAATTACCTGTCTTGTCAACATGATAGCACGAGGGCATTTTGAGAAGGAGCGGTTGTTGGCGATGTATCTTATAATTTCATAGATCGAACGAAAGGCAATCTTAGGGATTCGCATTTCTTATGTATAGCGATGATGCATCTCTACAAACAACAATGTCATCCAACATCTGAATTCTAGGGAACAGATTTCTCAGAGTCTCAATCGAAGGGTTTTGTGCCGCATACTTCAACAATTTCATGTAATTTAATCCTTGGTATTATACCTTCCGCATTCTCGATTTCCAAGAACGCAATTTGCATCTATTCCGACAGGCATGTCTGGTGGAAACTTCACCTTCCGACAAACCTCAGCAGACCGTGTTGTCCTCTTCATAGACTGAATCACCTCTTCCCAGAGCCCTGTTGTGCGGTTCCTATGCCCTCCATAGCCTCTGCCTGCGCATTATCATAGTCCGGAAAATCGAAATCATTCTCTTCCACCTTAGGCGCCCCAATAATCAATATTTCATCTTGATTGGCCTTCGGTCCTCCCTCCATACTAGCATTGCCTACGCTTCTTCTGGTTGACGAACTCGAAGCCGATCCCCTCGCCGCACGAGCAACATCTGGTCTTTGTGGCAAGGGAGGCGGAGGTGGAGATGACTGAAGGGAGTCAAGCGACTCCGCCTGTGGGGCTGTAGATGGTATGATAGGTTTGCCCGACTTATCCACTATGGATGGGATTGTCACAGGTTTGCGTTTTGTCAAACTACCTAGTGCTGCCGTCCAGCCTGCCTTTGGGCCAGAACTAGCCGCGTGCGGTATGGGCGTGCCGTGCGGATGCCCACGACCAATGGGGTTGGAGGGACTGCCAAGACCAGAAGAAATTGCTGCAGGTGTAGTTGTGCCCGTCTTCGCATTAGAAGACAAAGTTTGGGTGGAGTCTAACGGTGTGTCATTTGGAGGCAAATCGGAAGAGGCATTGGACTTAGGAGCTTGATGTTTTGTAACAAAATCAAAGCCCCATTTCCGGGCAGCCGCCGTGGCAGAAGCAGCATTAGCTGCCAGGGATTGTCTTTTTGTCGAACCGACGGGCGTGTTTGTAAACGAGGTGCCAGTTAACCGGTCTGCCAACTCTTCCTCCAGGGCTTCCCGACTTGAGTCCGAAGGCTGTGATGTCATGTACCCTGTAGTTGAAGCCTCGTGAGGTTCTTCCAGCCCCTGTGGTGAATTGTCCGCGGAGGCATATGTGCTCCGTCTTTTTGAGGACCTGAGGTCCGAAGCTGAGGGAGAACCAATAGGTGATTCGATAGGGGAAGAATTTTGCGAGCGCGAATAGATGTCTTTGATCATACTTGCAGCATCTTGATTTGCTGGATGACTTTCTCGGCGCGCTTGAACACCGAGGCTGACTTCAGGGGTTGCTGCATTGGCGAACGAATTCGACCGCATACTCTTTGGCTTCACCATGCCCGTGGAGGCATCAACGCCGGAGGATATGCCGACTGCACTGGAGCTCGAAGGAATCGGTTTTTTGTTCGAGCCAGCGCTCGTACCACGTCGTCCTATCAGCGTCGGTGTGCTGGCACTCTTCGCTGCTGCTATGGTCGCAGCATCCATAGCCATCTGGGTGTCTGACACCTCTGTCTGCGGCTGCGAGGAGACTGTGGCACCATCTGAAGAGCTCGTAGTGCTCGGGCGCGGTTCCAGCCATATTCCTCCCCGGACCGGCTGAAGCAAAGTATCGCTGAATGGGATGTCGTCCCAGTTCGGGACGACCAAGGTATCGGCAACGACTTCTCGGATCTTGCTCTCTATTGCGCGTAAAATAAAGTTGTACGTGATCTGACGTGAGCTCACGACAGGCTCGATGGACAGATCGAGCTTGGGCATGGTTTCGAATGATATCCAGATGCGGTTGCTAGGTGGAGGCTTCACACGCACAAGGAGACGGCCTTCAAGTCGCTTACATATGCCGGACAGCACAATATTGATCTTCCTCGGTTTGAAGCGCTGGCCAAGATCTACGATGGCGACTGCTGCAATTTCAAGTTTGAAGCCACCGTTGTATTTCACGTCTGTCTCGATGGTCAGATCGCCGTCGATTGTCAATTCGCGTAATTTCGGGTTTGTGAAGATCGGAGCACTGTCGCCCATGTCTGAAATGAGCTATTAGCTTACGTTCATCAATCCATTTTGAAGTGGTTGTCGAGGGAAAAAGACACAAGTGTCCAGCAGAAGTACAGGCAGAATGAGGCTTGTGAAACGCTGTTGCAAGTCACAGGGGAAAGAACATATTATCGAGCCAATATACCAGCACTGTGCGCCAAGGTGGCTTACCAATTTTGTTGACACTGATGGCTTCGATGAAGGAAGGCTTAGGCACTCGTGTGATCTTCTTGGTGATTTTCGTGTGAATCAAGTCCTGGATCTCATGTGTCTTGTACAACGATAAGAAAAGCCGCCCAATCAACGCGTTGATCCATCTTGTCTGCAGATTCTCCCCAGAAGCATGAAGTTGCTGGACTAATTTGATGATGTGGTCGGTTTCGAAGTGTAAAACCTGGGGAGACCGCCTCATAGCGCCAGAGACGTGGTCCTGATTTTGCAGCAGTGCACGGTAGAAGTCTTCTTTCTCAGAGCAGTTATCCGAGAAGAGACAAAATGGTTTGGAGTCCTCGACGGGCACTTCCCGATCCTGGCGACGCTTCAGTCTTATGCAATTCCGCTTCACAAAAAGCTCTCCTTCCAGTATCTCTTCCCCGCCAGCATAAATGTCTATTTCATATAGGGCGAGTGATATGACATGCCGAACATCGATCTGTTCGGCATCATCGTAAAGCATAAGATGGCCGAGTCTGGAAACGGGTTAGGGGCGATCTGCCAGTAGATGAAGGAAACGCACCTCAGGACGATGTAAAAGACATTACGAGCCTTCTTGGTCGCTTGCCTGGTTCCGTTCACTTGTTCGATGGCCGGCCCTGGAACCTTGTTTCTGTCGAAGATGCTTCTGTACATGCTCTGGTACACACTCGGACTTTCCACAGCGACCACCTCTCCCGCTGGGGTAGTGCGCTCGGGAGGCTTTCCATTGACGCCTCCTGGAACGAACTCACGGCATACTGCAAAGTATCCTGCAGCAACATCTTTCTCCTGTGAGCTGGACCGCGTTCCCGGAGGAAGGCCTGCCAGATCTTTCTCCGAGACAGTCCTCCTCAACTCGGCTGTGTGTAGTTGCAGCTTCTCAGCCTCCTCGCCTGACGGGGACTGGGCATCGCGCTTCGGAAAGGTATAGTAGGCGTGGGCGAGGACGAGGCACAGGACGAGAGGGATGAAGGTCAATCCGCCGACGAGGTAGATGGTGAGGAAAGCGGTGAAGGTCACCATGACTGTGGGGGTTTGGATGTTATGTAGGCACGGAGCATTGTGGCCGGATAGTTGCGTTTGAGCTACTTTGTATCTATCATGGTTGTCTGGTTCTCGGGGGAAGTGGTTGATAGTTCTCCCATCGACTGAACTATTGAAGGTCCGGATTGGCCCCCGGGAATGATGGCATCTCTATACCGATCAATCACCATCAATATCACCCCGAAGCCCCATTTGACCTGAAGCAAATTTAGACCAGTTGGGAAACACCCGGTAATATCGACTCTCGCCCAGATCTCCAAAGTTCACCACCAATCAATGGTTTGGGCATATATGAAGCAAACACCATCATTGTCGACTTTCGGGAATCAGACGATGACAGAGCGACGTGCGGCTTGATGTAGTACTTTCCAACCAAGCATGATTGGATACAGGTGGTCTGCTACAACAGACAAAGTGCTATCGGATTTCTCCCCGAATGTTAACCTGGAATTTCTAGCAACTCAAGAAATAGATCTCTTAATACAAACTGGGCCTCAATCTTGAGACCGTGCGCAATTCAGTTCCGTCTTTCCTTGAATCAGTCTCTCCATCTTCCAACCCGTCACATAACAGGCGGTGAAGGGATTCATGGAGGACTCTCGAATATACAAATGCGTGCTCTTGAGATATTTGGCATTTCCTTCATGAAATGAAGTCCGATTGAGACTCGATACTGTATTCACTTTGCTTACTTTATAGCAGGCTCAAACACACGAACACGTTCTCCCCGAAGGATGGCAAGATTCATCAGCTTGCAAAAATCGGAGCGAGTACGATGGTCCCGTAGCGTGTCACATCAATACTAGATGTTATCGATCATTTCCTAGCAAGATATCACTTTTCTCGGGTCAGAATTGCTGATTTTGGACTTTCGGCTTGACTTTTACATGCTGCTCGAGAGGGCGATGCGGTCTAATGAAAGCGTTTCCATTCGTAATTGAGTATGAGGATATGGCGTTCTGGTGATCACCTGGGAACACAAGACTGTTTGTGGAAATTGAGTTTCTTGCATATACGAGGAGTGGACATGATCTTTACTGAGACGACTATGCAATCGTCCTATTTGTCGGAATGATCCTGTCCAAATGAAGGATGTACGTTTCCACACATCCTTTGCGAACCTCCCAATAGCCTTTCCCTTCCCTATAAACGCTGAACCGGCTGACACGGAGACCTGTTCGACAAAAGCATGAATCCAGAGCGGCCTTTGCACAAACCAACCATGAAGCTGAATTGAATTAGACTTGGACTCCCAATGAATCTGGCAAATAGAGAAGCTGTAGAAATTCCGACCCCGAATCTCCCATTCAGGCATTTAATCATCTCTTGCCACTCCAAATCCCAGCTGCAATCGCTTCATCTCCCCAAACCTAGTAATCACACAACTATCTCTCGATTGACGCCTAAACGACCAGAGTTCTGACGATCTCGATTTCGAATCCCAAGACCGCGAGCTGGAAGCCGGCTTCATGATAATTGCAGTACGGCATACAAGTTTCTCAAGATCCGATGAAACACCTCCAGCGAATTTCGATGCTATAGTTCACATTGTCTCTCTCGTCATTGGCGCCAAAGACAAAGGCGTCGGATCTGGATACAAAGCTAGCCCGCAGATTCTCCGTCAAGCCATGCCATGAACGATCTTAAATCTCCAGTGACTTGCCAGGCGTGCTTGGAAGTCTTGCGCAAAGTGCGCATTATGTAGAGAAAGAAAAAGATGTATTGAATATAAAGGGAGAGGGGAGAAGAGGTGTGTAGTACCAAGCTCGGAGAGAAAGGTGGGTAGACAGACCAAAAATAGACCGGACCGCGCGCAACTGCCACATTGCGGCCAGTTGGATGCAGCCCCATAAAACTGAGACTAAATCAACGACATCCCACTGTCTACCTTTATAAAAAAAACCCTTACATGTCCCGCCGTCCATGGAATGCTTCCATTCTAGCTTGATCGTGATGAATATTATTATACCAGCTACCTGTCAGCGATGATCTGGTCGGATTCTTCTCACAGAGGGGTTGTGTGCACTGCCAGGTCTGCACACCTAGCATACACAGTATGAGATGGATGAGAGTCACCATTCGAGCGTTTGCAAGAGAGAGGATTGGCAGAGATACTCTGGTATTTCAATGATGTTGGCTGTCAAAGGTGATCTGGACTACATTCCAAATGCAAGACATGCAAACCATCGCGCTACATTCTGCATTCTTTGCTGGCATTTCCGCTGCAATATTTGGCATGCGACCATCAATCGATGGCATTTCCCTCCTTCGCTGCCTTTTCCTTGATAGTAGCTACCACAAGCTCTTCTGCTTCCTCGTCTTGGAGCTCTCCAAGCAGCTTCTTGCTCTTGAACAAGTTGAGGAGACGGCCACGCTTGGACGCGACTGCGTTGTCTTGTTAGGCGGGCATATCGGCAGAGGCATTACGTACTTACACCAAGTAATGATCACACCAGTGGGGGCTCTCGTTGTACGACACAGGAACTCTATTTCCGCTGCATTGGGATTTGGCTGGACTTCGAAGAACGAGTTGAATACAGTGACGGCCCATGCAGAGAGGCGATTGTCAACCATCGCGGCGAGGTCAAGAGCTTGGCTGGTCTCCTGAGTCTTCCTGTTATAAGGTCAGTCTGACCTTTTTGTAACGGTTGATCAGATCGCTCGTACTCGGCAAGAAACTCCCGGATCGCCTTTTCTTTCACTGCCTGGTCCAAGTCCTTGCCATCAGATCCCTCGCTGACTGTCTGGATATCCTTGGAAAATGCTAACATCGCACGAGATAGTGCAGTCTCTGCCAAAAGAAACTCGTCCAAGATCTCAAAACGGCCGCGTTTGAGCTCGTCTCCATCGCCCGGTGAGTAAACACGGGTTCCCGAAGCCTCGCTCATATCGAGACCTGCAGTGGCTATTTCGGCGTCTGCGGTCTGGCCAGTGATAAGTTGAAGGAGTCTTATGACTTCATCGTCCTTGGCGTTGCGCTGGGCTCTGGCCTCTTGTTTGCTCATTGCTGCAGCCTGTCCGAAATTTCGAGAAGCCATAGGAACAATTGATCGGGGACCTCAGTTGAATGCACCTCTGCCTTGTGTAGGACCTGAAGTGCCGAAAGCTGAATTGGAAGAGGCGGAGGTGCTTTATCGGAGGGCCTGCATTGTCGCGTCAGAAAAAAACATTACAGTTGCAGAACAGTCATCTGACCGGGAGATCAGCTCTTACCGCTCTATTCGAACTCAAGGAAAGCGTCGAGTTACAAATGGAGGGTCTCTCGATGCTCTGCAGGAATTTGTTCAAAAATTGAGAGGTCAATCTGAGAAGGCAGCGCAGCCTCTTGCGATCGTGTCCACGGCTCCTAGAAATCGTCCGAATTGGAGTCACAACTCACAGTGAGGGCGGCAATCGGCGAGTGTGGCGTGCGTGTTGTGTTGCTCTGTCCAATCACAGATGTCTGTTACAAGAAGGTGAGGAAATTATCGCAGAACAATTCGGGAGGCAGGATGGCGTGAGCACTGACCGTGTACAGGTGACATAGATTAACACAAAGTGGGGCTCACTGAGTAAATTCGCCCTTAACGCTGCAGTTTAGACGTGTCATTTCCCTTACCAGTTCACTTTAGACGCGCGGAGTAGACTGAAGTGAAAAGCCGATGCCCTGACAACCTGGTCAGGCGAAAACCTGAAACATAAAATTCACTAGCGTCAAAATAACTCTTGCATTTATATCGACCTTTTCCGTGAGACAATCTTCTTCCATTCCTTCACAAACATTCCTCTCTCAAATTTCTCACTGCAATCCTCTCAACATTCCTCAATCTCACACTCCCGCACATAACAAATCAATCGCAATTCTCAAGCACAATGGACCCCTCCTTCATCCTCAACGCTACCAACATGCTCGTCTCGATGACACCAGTTGAGCTCGACACTTTCAATTCCATCCTCAAGGACGTCCAGGCCAGCAAGACCAAGATGCCAGAGTCCCGATACGTCCAGACCGTTGTGCGCAAGAAGTACAAGAACTCTGCAGTCAGCCGCGCAAAGTATGGAAAGCCCAAAGTCCAGCCAGCTGGGATTACTCTTGCCGCCAAGCGACCGCTCAACTCTTGGATTGCCTTTCGCTCCCACTACTCCACAATCTTCACTTCTTTCCAGCAGAAGGATATCTCCGGGTTCCTCACTCGTATGTGGTCCAGTGATCCCTTCCAAGCCAAGTGGACCATCATCGCGAAGGCGTACTCTGTCATTCGTGACATGGTTGGAAAGGCGAATGCGCCTTTGGACAAGTTCTTGCAAATCGTCTGCCCTCTCACCAACATCATCGAGCCTGCCCGATACTTGGACATTATGGGATGGTGGATGCCTTCAGGCCAGCACATGGTGCTGAACCGTCGCTTCACTCCAAATCTCTCCCTGTTCCCAGCGGATGTGCTCACCACCACCTTGTCCGTGGACGATGTTGTGAACCACTGCAGTAACATGGGCTATCACTCCGCTCAGCCAACAGGTAAGTTCTCAACGATCACTTCTTTCCTTTACGCTAGCCGCCCACTGACTGTCTTCACCAGTCGGTCTCACCAATGGCGCCATGATGATGGCTGCTCAGCCTACAGATGGTTTCGATTGCAATTTCAGCGCTGGTGTCCCACCCTCAGATACTGAGCAAGGCGAACTTCTTCCTGATGACCGGTCTTTCGACTTGTCGAGCCCTGAAATGGACTTGGGTCCTGAGGCAGAGATGGCACTCAACGAAATTCTCTTCGGTGCCGCTCAAGACTCCTACCCATTCAACGACCAATTCGAGCCAGAGGACTTTGCCACCGAGGAAAATGGTCTCTTCTTCGAGCCAAATGGCGCAAACCGCTTCCAGAGCTGCGACATGTCAGCCATCAATTTCTCTGGCGCAGACTTCTCACCGTTCGACTTCTAGGTATGTCCACGTCTCTTCTCCCCTTCGTCACACTTTGCTAACGTCACGACAGGCGCGATGAAATTTCTGGCAAGAAGCACCGCTATTCCATCTCTAGAGGCACCAATGCTATTGTTTTCTCTTCGGTGCTCATCGTCGTCTTTGGCAGTGAATGGCATCACAAATCGTTTGTATTTCCTTGGGCACTCATCACCGTCTTCGGAGTTGGAGAAAGGTATTGCAGGTTACGGAGTTCTCTTTGACGATTATCATCATCTTTGGGAACTGATTCAAGGTGTTAATGGGCCATTGTCTTTCCTTGCGCGTTCTTCACAAGTCATCGGAGTGTGAGAGAGTTTTCGTTAGGTCGTTGTCGTTCTTGGGCGCGGTTTTCATGAGTCATCGGAGTGAGACGGAGTTTTCACAGGTCGTTGTCGTTCTTGGGCGCGGTTTTCATAAGTTATCGGAGTGAGAAAAGGAGTTTTCATGGGTCGGTGTGTTCTTTGGACGTTTTTCGCCGTCTTCAAAGATGGCGTTTCATTTGTAAAAGATACCCGTAGATAGTCTTTCTTAACGGAAACAGCTTGTGAATAGCTAGTAATACATCAACTCTCCTCTTTGCATACTTCTTAGCTCAGTCAAGACATTGATCTCACGGCTAGCCGGTACTTTGTTCTTTGAATGTGCAAGGTCATACTTTGTTTGATTCTCACGACTAATCAGCACTTTGTTCTTCGATTTCAATTGTGCAAGCTCATTTTGTATTTGATTTGCTGTTTATTTGATACTCCATGTATGCCAATGCTCCAAGCAAATCTCATCATTTGTTGTGTTAATTACCCAAACTTGAATTGTCCAGGCAGCCGAATTACTCTACAGTGCTGAGCATGTTTTCACAGCCCCAACACGTGTGAAGCCGATCAGCCCAGCCTTACCAACACCGAGTATGAACAGTCAAACAAGCTGCTAATTGTCCTGATTGATCACGCCGTTGTCCGCGCCCTGCCCTTTGTCCCTAACCATGCCCTGTCCTTCGTCCGAGAGCGGTCCTCGCTTCCAGTCCTTCACATCGGCAATCAGGAAATTGTTGTCCGAGACTCTGTGTCCTTCAAGTCTAGCCAGAACCTTGTTTGCCAAAGAGAAATCACCATCGTCCCACTCGCTCAAATCGCGGCGCAACTAGATCGGTCTTAGCTTTCGAGAAACCCAGTAAGGGGAGAGGATACTGCGTACGGGCGTGAATGGAGAGTTTGGCATTCTCCTCTGCAATAGAATGATTAGTTTTGGCTTCGCTAGAGAGAAGATCGGGTCGAGACTTGCCAATGTCACGGTTTTGATGTCTCCGTTCGGTGTGCGACCGATGATTGGATCGGCGGCTATGGCTCGGAGACCCTGGGATGTGAGTGTTAATGTGGAAGAGAGGTATATTAGAAAGGAACGTACGGATTTGAAGCGTGAGGGGCCGGGTCGGTTCTAGTCTATGTCAGCTGCAAAGCCTTCAGAGCTCCTATTGCAGTAACTCACGGCATCGAGAAAGGCGTACGTCTCTTTGACCTCGTCCTCCCATCTCAAGAGAAGGCGCATACCGCCATTCGGAATGACCTGGTGACTCGTAACGCGTGGGAGATTGGTGATTTCTTCAGGCCAACCAGGTGCCTCGGGATGGAGAAACTGCTGCCATGGCTGCGTCATCAACTCCTCGCAGTAAGAAGGGCGATTGACAAAGTAATTCTCCTGCTGGCGTCTCCTCGTCACCCTATCGCTCAACTCCTCGCGTGCTCGAACCAACCTTATTACCTCCATGATCTGTTGCGACTTCTGATTCACAGTTGTGATGAAAGCTTTGCGGACTTCGTCGTCGGGGATCTGGTAGGGACCTGAGCGCAGCTCGGCGATCCAGGGTTGGATGCGGGTGAGCATTTTGATGGCTAGGTCGCGCTGGAGCTCTTCGAAGAGGGTGGTGTAGTGTGCAAGGATCCTGGAGAGTACTTGGACGATCTTGTCTGAGGTTTTCTGGGTCATGTCGGCGTCCACTCTTCGTGCTGGGAGTGGAGCACCTGTTGGCTTGTTAGATTCAGATGGGTTTGAACTTTGATGGTAAAGCTTACCGGTGGCTGTCATGTTATCGCTTTCGTCCATCGTGTTGATGTTCGAAAGGTTATCGGTGAAGAGAAGGAGGGAGGGTAGAAGACATGAGGAAAAGCGCGTGATATGTTATTTATCTGTCTTCCATGTGTCGCGCGTCAAAATGTTCCCAGGTATTCGCGTCACTGTCTCACCAGCTTCTGATATCAGGTTGACGACTGCAGCACTTCTTCGGTATGTACGCTATGGTCTAGGCGCCCGATCTTGATTATCTTGAAGTTGATTGCTGACTTTGACTCGATTATGTATGAAGTGTTGAGCCCAGTGCTGTGGCGGATAGACAATGGGCAACGAGTGCCCTGGGCTGGATATTAATGGGGTATGGTAAAAAAAATGTGTACAAGTCTCACGAGCCATTCCAGTCGCTGGCCCAGATGAACGTCCGACATCTCCACTCCGTCCCTTTCTCTTTCGTGCCGCTTTCACCAACCGGTCTGTTACCAAAAATTAGCAAAAGAACCTATACTTCTCGCATCATCCCCAAAAAACGGTCATGACAGCTATAGGCGAAGATAAGGAATGTTGAAGAGGAAGAGAGACAGAAAAGGGGCATTAGATCGGACAAATCTCACATACCTGGCGCATATCCAGAAGCTCCTGCCACTATTGAATCCCTTCTTCTTCGTCTGGAAGAGTGTACATGGCTCAGCATGCTCTTCACACCTTGGCGGTTCCTTCTTTGTGAAGAGTTTAGTCCATCCTTCTTTGGCGACGATCGGGTCATGGACAGGTGCCTGGGGAGAAGAGGTGGTGTTCAATCTATCTTGAGCATCTGCTATTTCACTGGCATCATTTTCGACAGTAGGAGATATTGAGTGCTTGGTCTTGAGGTTTGCAGGTGAAGACAATATAGAGGGCGCCCGATCTTGGGCCATCACAACACTGGGCGATCGAGATAGCGGGGAAGGCGGATGCTTTGGTGGTGTCGTTTCCCGATGAATCGGAGAAGTGCAATGGGGCTCTTCAGGTTGCAGAGGCTGTGATTTCTTTTGGAAGAAGCCTTGGAGAGTCCGCTGTCCTTTCTGCAAACTTGACGATGGGGCCGTGGAAGGTGCTTTGGCTTTTTTGATTGCCGATCCTGTAATTGTGGACCCAGAAGCCTTCCTCTTCGCCAAAGTAGGAGCCTGATTTTGATCCTTCGGTGACCAGCGTTGGACTGTTTCCTTTTTGGGAGATTGTACTACGGCAGACGCTAGCTGTGCGTCATGTACTGCTGGATCAGGCTGCGACAGCAAAGATTGGGAGCCGTTGAGAGCATGTCTCTTGAACATATCTTTGATGTTTCTTCTCTTGTCGAATTCTGGCATCAATCTAGCAGAGAATGGGGGCAGGTCTTTGGTACTATGATCTCGCATGCGGTGGCCATTGGTGAACATCAGCGGTGGGTTCATGATATCGCGAATGTTGATAGTTTCGTCGTTCCATGATACAGTGTCTTTGATGACAGCATAAACGGGACAATGATCCGAGCCCTTTCGTATGTCAGTCTTTGTCGAGCAGTATCATGAAAGTCTCACCATCAACCCTTCTTGAATGTTTGCTTCCGAGATCCAATCCTTCATTGAAATGCTGCAGAGAACGTAGTCAATTCTTGATCCGTGATTTCCAGGTCTCGCGTTGATTTTCTGCTCCCAATGAGTGTACATTCCCCTCCTCTGCGGCTGCAACTCTCGGCAAGTGTCCCACAGCACAGGTCTCTCTCTACCCTCATCCCTAGACCCGACGAACTCGCCACCATCAAGAAGTTGATTGAATATGCGGCGGTTCGGAGTCGAGACATATTCTTCATGGCTCAATCCCGCCTTCTTTCGATCGTCCTCGGCACCAGCACAGTCCAGCTCGCTCCGAGAAACATTGAGATCGCCTGTCAGAATGACTTGTTTCCCCATCTTCTCTAGATTACGGATTCTTGCGTCCAAAGCAGTCAAGAAGGCGAGCCGAAAGTCGTCTCTGAGACCATTGCTGTTGGCAGGGCTGTAAACACCGAAGAGGACAAAGGCAGGGAATTCCAAGACGACGCAACGTCCCTCAGCATCCAAGGCCGCTAGATCGACTTCGAGATCTCCCATTTGGGACAAAGAAGGATAGCCGCCAATTGAGGCGTCGGCCGACATTTCCCGATAAGGGGTGGTAGAATCGGGTGGGCATAGGATACCTAGTAAGCCTTCTTCAGCCTTAATTGGCGCGCAGCTGCTTTGTCGAGTGTAGATGCCGACACCAGAGTATCCTTTACAGAATGAGCATGAGTTCAAGTATGGGGGTCAGTACCAACCCTTTTTGTGCTTGGGAAGGCTGAAATAGCAGTCCCACCCAGGAATAAGAACCATGTCATCGGTCAGATCCTTCCTCTGTATCTTGAGCTCTTGCATAATGACGATGTCTGCCTGAAGAGTGTCGAACATGAAGGTGAAGGTTCTGTTTTCGCGCCATGGTTGATAGCCAAAAGGGTTCCGGATGCCATTGACGTTCCAGGTCGTGATACGGAAGCCCATTTCGAGCGCATCGATGGGGAAATGGTGTTTATTGTCACATTTGGCAGATCTGAGGCTCGTCCGAAATGGATGAAATAGGAGAAGAGGCTTCAAGCTCGGAATGTGCACTTTCGATATATACCTGCGTAGCTTGACGTTGAACTGCAGCTACAAGCACGTGACCATACCGAGTGGACTGACGAAGTGCCAGAACCTCTCCTCCGTGCTCCACCACGACTACGACCACCTCCGAGTCTCAAAACAAACACAAAAATGCTTCCTCAGCGTGCCCTTGTGCGCTCTGCACAGCGCCTCCCCCAATACCGCCAAGTCCGCCTGCCAAAGCGCCATTCTTCCACTCAGCACAACTTTACTGGTGCCGAGGACAACGCTTTCAACAGAGAGCGTGCGGCTGTCAAGCAGCACGCTGCCGAGTCTTCCGGTGCGCACAAATCCCCTTTCCGGACCTCATTGAAAAACATCCCTCGCAAACACTGTACTGACAAGCCACAGATCTCTGGCGAAAGCTCTCCCTCTAGTACGTACCCGCAAACCACCGAACCGCATCCAACCGACCTAGCCTTCAATTGCACATACCTAAATCAGATCGCAAGATTCTAACATCTACAGCGTTGCAATTCCTTGCCTCATAGTCGCGTCGGCTAACGCCTGGACCCTCTGGAACGAACATTGGGAGCACGAAGCTCACCGTCCACCACCGGAGGAACGCCCTCAATACGAGTACATGAACATCCGCAATAAGCTTTACCCATGGGGCGATGGTAACAAGGTACATGGCATTTTTGTGCGCCAGGAGACTTGTGCTAACGCTACTGTCAGACTCTGTTTTGGAACGACAAGGTCAATTACCGCAAGGAGGAATAGAAACAGGGATACATTTCCTCTTCACAGCGACGGTGCCAGATCTGGGCAGAATGGAAAGGACAGCTTATGTGATCATTCTTCATTGGGTACTTTGTACATAGTCAGATGCGTCGATAGAGGAGTTATAGATGTTCATTTGTCCCCCCAGTTCCTGCTTCAACGACAGGCTATAGTGATGGAGCTTACCAGCTGGAATAAATTTACCAGATCTTTCCTCGGTATGGAACCATCAATTGTTTCGATGAATTTCAACATTTACGTAGGTACAGCCAACCCTTTTCTAGAGAACACAACCTCTCCGATCCCAGATTTTGCGACGCCCGACCCTCCGTGGGAACAAAAGTAGCATAGAGGATATCTCGCTCACAGCACAAAAACGCTAGAACACACACATAACGAAAACCAAGATTCCCACCACCCATCAATTCGCTTGATGTCTTCTCTTTTTTTTAAACGGCCAACTTCAAACCTCACTCCCGTCCTCGCCTCCCTCAACAATCTCAGATTGGTAAAAATCGAGATACTTGGTGGCCCAATCCTCCGCGAGTTTATTGTCTCCTCTCAGACGGGCAATGGTGGCTTTCTTAGCCAGTAGGGAGAGCGACGACCGCGTATCCAGGATTTTGTGGAAGTCTGGGGTTCGGTGTCAGCTTGTAGATCTTGAACGGAGAAACATGGGAGTTTTTTTTTTTCAGGTTTGGGTTTTGGATTTGTGGTTCAGGAGGGAAACTTACAGTGCCCAGCGCGATCAACGTAATTTTCCGCTTTGGAGAGGAGAGGAGCTTGGGTCCGGGGATCGGGTGTCGCGCCGGCGAGGCCCATGTATGCATCTGCCTGCCACGAGTATAGCTGAGCTGAGAGAGCTGTGTCGCCACCGCCTAAAGCCTGCATCTATTTAGCACGCGATAGACTTATGCCAGCTCCTCTAATACTGTGGAGGTTTGGACTTACTTGTGGTATCACTGAGCCGAGTAGCCGTCTTGCCATGTCGAGTTCGCCCATGGAGCCTAGGACAGCAGCGAGCACGCCGACACTTTCCCAGAGCATTGGACAGAGCTTACACCGTATCGAGATTCCCACTGCCCGCATTGCAAGTGTGAAGCCTCTCCCAGGTCGCCCCATATCGACGAACAGCTTTGCCTTGAGGATGAGACAGTGCACTATTTGATAGATGTCAGAGTCTCCGCTATGGCTCTTCAGTTCGGTCAGTTTTTGGGATATGATCGTGAAAGCCGTGGAATAGTTGGAGAGCCGGATGTGGTAATCTACTGTCAAGAGAAAGAGTTGAAAATCCAGGTCTGGCTCTGAAGAAGCTCCATTCGTGAGCTGGTTCAGTATGTGTGATGCGGCTGTCAAATTGTTCCTGGTTGGATAAATTAGTCACAATAATGCGCTTGGGCTCACCTGACGGGTAGAAGGATACCTTCGAAGAACGCGCTTCAATTTGAGCAGACCCGCATAGCTGAGAGTGTACTGCTGGATTTTCAGGGTGCGATGCAGACTAGGATCTATACTCGACAAAAGGGACGCTGCTTGTTTGTACTGTCCTATCTGCGTAGACTGATTCACGTTAGCAAACGATGTCACCGAGAGACGTGAACACTTTACCGCATACGCTCTTCGACACAGAGCACGGACAATGTCATCTACAGGTGTGCTGGTGGTATGACAGTCAAGTAGTATCTCACAGTAAGTGTCTGCAAGGTGGCTGAGGCCTTTTGATTGTTAGCGGCGATGACCAGACGTCCCGGAACATCATCATACCGAGTCTTCCGTACACCGATGACTGCATTAAAAGTTGTGTTCCGTGGTTGCCCTGAATGTTGTGAGCCATGTTGAGATGCGCCGACTGATAAAGAAATTCGAGCGCTAGTGGAATTCCTTCTCCCTTCATGGATGTTAGTCGACTAGGAGAGATATAACGTCTGGATAGTTTACCGAAGACAGGAGCAATTTCGTTTCACTCAGTAGCGTGGAGCTGTATAAGTTCCACATTTTGGTCTCCTTTGCCTTATTCTTGAGAAACTCCAGGTTTTCGCTTTCTGAACTCAGCATTCCAACGTAGCCAGCATTCTTCATCTCTTTCGGATAAGCCTTGCTGAGATGGTTCAGCCAACTGAGACTGAAATTGAGGCAGCTGACATCCTGGTTCTCTCGTGCGGTGGCAATGGTTTCGTTCATAGCTGCGATTGCTTCACCGAAGCATCCAAAATCGGCTTGGAGGATGGCCATATGAAGTAGAGCATACTGATAGTAGCTCTTGTCTCTCGTGTGCGTCGTGTAGTCGAAGTAGCGATGAAGATTTTCAAAAGCACTGGAATAGTCGCCTGCTCTCCATGCATCAAAGAATCTGGGAAGATATGGATCAGCTATTGCTTCCAGAAGAATGAGTTGAATCCAGTATACCGGACGAAGTACGCCAAGCTCGGCACGGTCAATATCTGGCCCATGATATCACGGAATCTGAGCTTCATGTCCTCTGGCATTCGATTCCCAAGTTCTGCAGAAATCAGTGAACAGTTTGGATGGCTGTGGAGAGTGATGATACCCACTTTGTAGCCTGTCAAGTTGGAACTCAAGCATGGCTTCAATATCCTCCATGCTGAATTCTGCATCCTCAAATTGATTCGGGTCGAGTGATCCATAGCAAGCCTGGAAAAGATCTTCCTTGTTCTCAAAACCGAGTGCCGATATTCCAGCAGTGAAGGATAATCGCGCTGCGACGGGATTTTTCTCCTTCCAAGTGTTTTCGGTCGGGGCTCGGAACTTGAGGAAAGCGGTCCAAAGACTCACGGCATCATGAAACTGGATGCGGGTGAACTCCAACTGAGCTCGGCGGATGAACATTCCCAGAGGAGAGACACGAGTGAGAGCTACACGGCTGTCGGGTCGTGAGGCCACTTCGCCAGTATTGACTCCATGAGGAGGGACAAGGTATCCGCCCAGATCTTCAAAGAATTGGTGAAGGGCATGCAAGCAATCTATAGACCAGAGCCTTTTGAGGAATTGATCAAGAAGCGTTCGTCCAGGCTGGTTTGATGGATATTGTTTCAATAGCTTCTCCAAGTCATCTACAGTGAGGGCCGAATTGAATGTCGCACTCGAGCTGGCTGATGTTGCTGACGTTGTCGGAGGAACTAAGCGAGTGACGATGAAGGAAAGTACGGGTATAATGGCCTGGTTGGGGACCGCCGAATCGCAGTAGAGCGATACAAGGACCAGCAAGCTGATCTTCGATGGTGTAAGATATCGATTCATGATGAGTGCAGCTTCCCCGGTGTCGAGAGGGAGGCTGAGTGAAAGAGATGAAGCCGTGTGGGCATTCTTGCAGTCAAATTCTTCTATGTCATCTCTGAAAGTTGGGAGTAGTGGCCGATCTGTTTGGAGGTGGAAGAGACGCGTTCGTTGTAGCTGGGCGGCCTCTCCCTTGGACGTGTACAAAGGATCAGCGAAGCACCTACCACATCATAGAACTACTGCGTTTGGGGCAATCACCAAGGTTTGCAATTAGTACCAACGTTACTTTCCTTTATATTAAGCTCTCTATCCCTTTGACAACCTTCTCTAGCAGATTGCACAGTTCTGGAAACCCACTTAACCCGAGTCAAAGGTACAGACCTGCCTTCTACATGGATAGAAATTTAAACGTGCGGAAGTTTGGTTGTCATCAACGACTCGAGCTCATCATAGTAGCATTTTTCCACAGAACAGGCTCATGCGCAGCGCTCATCAACATGCAGTGCTACATATTTCTGTGCACAATCAGGCAAAGCGGAACAGACATGCTGGATACCTAGTATAATGTTCATAGCCAAAATCAAATTAATATCTTCTCCGGCTCCTCCTTCTTCCCATCTTTGGATCTTGCTCCCTCCGCCATGCTAGCCTCCTTCTGTGCGGCTGCAATGTCTCCTTTCTCACTCTGCGTCAGCCACTCATCGTCCTGAGCATTCGTGGCCCATATCCGTTCTATTTTCAGACTGTATGGCTTGGGAATCCTATCAATCAGACTGATTCCCACACTCTTCACCTTCTCCCTCAACATCTCAGACTGCGGCTCCACGACCTGTCCGTGGTTCGTCCGTACGAAATCGTTGAAAGGAATGACGACAGTCTCCCACTCCCCTGGCTTCTTCGCAAACAAGCGGTGCTGGTGGAGGTCGGTGGGTATTATAGAGTCCGTCTGCACATTTACAAAGTATTTCCTCCCGTCGGATTTGACTCGCAATGCCAGGAATGTGTAGGGGTCTATATCCCACAGTGACTTTCCCCAGAGCGTCCTTCCTCTGTCCAGCGTTCTCCAGCCTGCATAGCCTGTTCTCACCACTTCAGGATTGTTTCGTGGTAGTTCAATTGATATACCGCCGTGGAAATGGGCATGGGCAGGCTCTGATTCAGATTGCGGGACAAAATCCAGCTCTGCTTTCGACAAGCCTCCCATATCGGCGTCGGACATTGTCTTGCAAAGCGTGACGGAATTGGACTCGGAGAAGGTGATGAGAGGAAATGGGCGCTTTTGTAACCGGACGGTGTCAAATCTTATGGCTATGTGCAACTTTCAGTTCATTTCCGAGAGAGAATGCGGCGATCAATCTGGTACCTATCATGGAAACGCGCTTGAACTCATCCAGGCTTCGTTTCCAGAAGCCTGGAGGGGCCATCAATCTTCTGGTACACTGCATTGGGGAATGTCTGGCAGGAGATGCGACGATTATGGCAAGATTGGCATTGTACTCTAATAGCAAGACTTGTGTGAATTTCTCTATTGAGATTATCTGGAGCCCAGGTCGAGCTTGCGAACAGTCTGTTGTGGTGATTTGTTTTCTCGTCGCGTCTCCCTCGAGGTCGGTACGGTATCGAAAACTTTGGATGCCATCGTCATTCTGCTCCGAAAAGTTACTTCACCACAAAAGCTGCCGCAACTCTTCAACATTGATACCCGGGGAATTTATTACTCTAATTCACCCGCAATTCCGCGTCGACTTCATCGACAGCATCCGAGTCTCCATCGAAATTGCCACACCATACAGGTCCACCTCGCGCCTGCATTTTGATGTCCTTTCCTCCAGACTCCAGCCAGCTGTCCAGCCCCGCGACGAAGCTCGCCAAAACCACATTAACGCAATCGCGGGAGAGCGGAGATGTCCTGCCGGTGGGGAGTGGGAACGCGCCCGAGGTAGCAGCAGCTGTACACGCATCGCCCTTTGCGAAATCATGGGCACATTTTTTTGCCGGAGGGTATAGTCCACTTTTGCAGAGCTACTCCAGGTCCGATTTCTAACAGTATTTCACAGTCTGGGTGGCATGGTCTCGTCGACCCTCACAGCTCCTCTTGATCTCATAAAAACGCGACTCCAATCCGATTTCTACCAGCACCAAATCGCGGCCTGGCGAGCTCAGAAAGGAATCCATCCATCTTCCCTCTCAGTAACCCGAGCCTCCCTCCTCCATATTCGAGAAACATTCCAAGTCCTCCTCGCCATCCCCCGAGTCGAAGGCGGACGAGCCCTGTTCAAAGGACTGGGACCTAACCTCGTGGGCGTGGTACCCGCCCGCGCCATCAATTTCTACACATACGGTAACGGGAAGAAAGTGATAAGCAAGCACTTCAACAACGGCCAGGAAGCAGCGTGGGTCCATCTTTCCGCCGCCGTCTGCGCAGGGATCGTTACCGGGACGGCGACAAATCCCATCTGGTTGATCAAGACGAGATTGCAATTGGACAAATCGCATGCAAAAGATGGATCGCGGAGGCAATACAAGAATGCCCTGGACTGCGCCATGCAGACTGTGCGAAAAGAGGGAATCAGGGGTTTGTATAGGGGACTGAGTGCGAGTTACTTGGGTGTGTCAGAGAGTACAACGCAATGGGTCCTGTACGAGCAAGGCAAGAAAAGATTAGCAGCCAGAGAAGCCGATCTCTTGGCATCCGGAAGAACGAGGACAACATGGGATAACGTAGTGGGATACACGGGGAACATGTTCGCCGCGGGCGGTGCCAAATTCTTCGCCGCCATCGCAACGTATCCGCACGAGGTAAGCCATTGATCTTGATTTCTGCCAAAAACGTGCAATACTGACAATGGTGTTCACAGGTCGTAAGGACACGTCTACGCCAGAATCCAGCGAACGGCGGGCCCCCGAAATACACGGGACTGGTGCAATGTTTCCGGCTCATCTTCCGGGAAGAGGGATTGGCAGCTCTATACGGCGGCCTTGTACCGCATATGATGCGTGTAGTCCCCAATGCCGCCATCATGTTCGGAACCTACGAGGCTGTGCTGAAATTCATGGGCGAAAGCTCGACGTGATGGGTGTATATTCATCCCACCTCACTTCGACTCAGCGAACAAACCTGCATCGCTCTGACATCTTTCCAAACTTCTTCATTTGCATCGTAAACGGCGCTTCGGATTAGGAAGGGTTGGGAGCATAGAAGGGTCTCTTACTTCTTCTCATCTGCTAGACGGACAGACGCAGTGACGATGAAAACGACAACCGATGGGATATGGCGCCACTCTACTTGGAGCTGTTTGTTTCGATCATGTATTCTAGATATACTGTACCAACATCGAGAATTGTATTCTAGCCTTGTTGCTGCGCAATAACAATCATCCGCTTCCAGCTTCCCATCTCTTTCAATCACCGCGGAGAGGAAAAGGGTTGACTGTGGTGTATATAACCTGCAAACCAAACCTGTCCGTCGTCCATAGAAGATCCCCTATTTCCGAAAAGAATAATATGCTCACCAAGCTTAACTCCTGAGTGAAAGCAAAAATCGATGGCCCCTTTACCTGTCTCATCGACTCTCCCACCGTTCCACAGATGATCGTTTCTTTCTCAAGGCCCTCATTGTTGGCTTGATCGAAAAATTTCCGTGTCTTCAACACCAGACAGGTCGCCAGCATTGTCGCTGAACTCATATATCAATCGTACCGCAATAGTAAATCATCGAAGGGCCGACCAACGCGTTGCAAAAAATTCGGTTTTGGGGGGCCGTGTATAACACTGCAGGAAGCAAAGACATTAACGCAAATCAGATGAGTATTGTGTAATAGAAGAAAAAGAAGAGTGGAGTAACAAAGGGTATTGAGGAAGCCTTCCTGGCCAAGTTTTGCAAAGGATAGAGTTTGACATCCTCCATTCCCTCTCTCACCACGAGTTCTTGTCCCAATTTGGATCTGAGCATTGTTAGTTGATGGATCCCTCTCACACAATGAAAAGCGTGGTGTCTTACCCTGCACAAAACTCGCCATGACTTTACTGCCCGTCTGCAACAACGGGTGACTCGCCACGATCCTCAAAAACTGCTGTAGACCCTCCCGCCGGTGCTCAATCACATCGTCGCTGAACCGGTTTGTAAAGACCTTTCCCGGCAGAGGTGGTATAGTGACTCTCGCGCTCTCCCGCTCCAGCGAATCGCGAAAGTTCTCGAAATCGGAGTACCGCCGGCGGACGGAGGACTGTTTTAGTTTGAAGGCGGGGATGTTGGTTATGACGTAGATTTCGTAGTCTGTGTACATGTTCCGACCGTTGCCGTGGGTTCGAGGGTCGCGGACCTGGTGGTGGGAGTGTCAGTGGTGATTCAGAGGACCTTTGGGGCGCGGATTCGGCAGGTGATAGTGACTGGTTGGGGAATGAAATCCAGAGGAGGCGCGTAGACTTACCTCGATTTCTAGCACGTTTTCAGGTGGCCCATAGATCTCATCGTAGCTCTGCTGGCGTGCTTCTGGCAAGGCCATGTTTGCGAGATGCGAGTTGTCCTTGAGCTTCGCGGTGCGTGCTGTATCTTCCGGTGGTGGAGGATTCATGGCTTGGATTGGTGCAGGCGGGCGCGACGCGGCTTGCGAGTGATTATTGCTTTGGTGGTAGTCTTATTCGAGGATATGACTGGCAGTAGCTGTCGTCTCTTCTGGTCGTGTGCTTTTGTTGGATAAGACATGTTCCAGTAGAATCCATCTTCCTCGAGCCTCTGCGTCTGCCCCACTTCGGCGCCCCTAGGTTCCTTTGGATGATGACATAGCATAGCACACGTGCACCCGCGACGAAGCGCCATTCTTATTCCATTGACTTTTCCATCCCTCCAACTAATAAGTACCAAAAAGTGACTTCCCAGTCACGTCAGCCCAATGACATCTCACCTCCCACTCCTCCCGCGATTCGTCTTCGCAATTCTAGAGCCAATCTCCCTGTAAACCTCTCCCCCTCCCCCTCCATCCCTCTCTACTAACCCCATCCTCAGCCTCGCCGGTTTCCTCGGCCCGACACTAAACCCTCAATACTTTATTTCCTCCCAACTACCATCATCCGCCCCTCAGTCCGCAGATGCAACTTCCATCCTCCTCGCCCGGCAACTGGGAAATGCGTATCTACTTTTCGGGCTTCTGGGTCTTTTCATCCTGAACACCACGACTGAAATCAAGGTTGTGAGGGCGTATCTTTGGGCTTTGTGGTTGGGGGATATTGGGCATGTGGGACTGACGTTGGTGGCTATGGGGTGGGAGGGGAGTATGGATGTGGGGAGATGGAATGTCGTTGTGTGGGGTAATGTCGGTTTCACGGCGTTCTTGTTTTTGACGAGGTCGCTGTATTTTGCTGGATTTTTTGGAAGTGGGGTGGGAGAAGTGGAGGGGAAGGTGAAGAAGAGGTAATACTGTTTCCTGGTTTCGAAGCAGAATTTTTGAGGCAGACTGAAAAGAGGTTCAATTCAACTCCACATTGTTAAAAGCTAAACAATCTTATCCAGACGCGTAGTCAAGGTGCATCGAGCTCGAACAAGCGGCATTACTACCCAGACACCGTCTTCGCATCCTGTTGTTTGTTCTCAGCCCCGTTGCTAGCACTTCGAATACGCGGCTCCAGCGGAAACACTTGCTTCTCCGCCGTGACGCCCGCGTAAACCTCATCCCATCGTCTCCTCAGCGCTTCTGGCGTTTCCCAAGCATGCTCTGGATCTCTCAGCCAAAGGCGGACGAGATGGCGTCTATCAACATGGTCAGCTAGCGTTTTGCGCATGGAGATAGACCGTCTTACTGCTGCTCAGGGGTATCCTTGAACCCATCTCGAGCGTGAAACGTGACCAAGTTGTTGATATACTGGATATCCCCTTTCTGGAAGTCGAGACCAAGACTCAGGCGTTCAGCAGTAAAGTGGAGCGCATCTAGAGCCTCGGCTTGGGCTTCGGTGATTGGTGGGATTGTTGGTGTTCTGGGGAGTGCCTGAAATCCTGTGTAGGAGCGTCTGGCGTACTGGATTATGATGCGTTCTGGAGATTTGGTCGTCGCAGCCTGGTGGTAAAGAAGTGGACGATTGGTGTAGGGCTTATCGGGACGTCCGAAGCCGTCTGCTGCCCACGGTTCGGATAAAGTCTGGATCAGATCTGGTCTCGTGGCGGCGATTTCGTTGTAGACGCGCCAGTTGCTAGCGACTTTGCTTTGGCCGCCTTCGGCAGCGGGATTGAGACAAAGCAGTGAGACGATGTCACCGGCGTCGGTGTGGAAAACTTGCTTGTCAGTCGTATAAGCCGGCGCACCTATGTTTCCCTTCTCGGCTGTGTTTGATAAGTCTTTGATGTGGGCCAGGACAACGTCTGCTGGCTGTCCATCGAATTTGCTGTCCTGCCTCCCACGAACCGGGGCGATGTGACTTGATATGCCTGCATAGATGATGAAGTTTTCCTCTCGAGTGTGTCTGTCAATAGGTAGTCCACGAATAACTTTGAATCCATGGCCGTAATGAAGCTCTTTAGAGATATCTCTCAACACCGGGTGAAGTCGAGGTAGTGGAAACGTTTCCCTGCTAATGTAGCCAAGATCTTGATTTAAAGCTGAACATAGGTCAGTGTTGAGCGTAGCATTGATGAGGGGTGATTCGCTAACTTTTGAAATGCTCAAGCGCTTTCTCCACCTCAACAACTTCTGCATCAGTAAACTTATGAACCCAGTCATAGGTTCCTCGGACTGAATCTCCATCCCAAACGAAATCGCCCTCTAACTTGGGGGGAAATCCAGCAGGCAAAGTTTGTTCGTCAAGTTTCTCGGTGGCTAAACGCTTCTTAGTTCTCGCTTGGTATTTTGCGAGATCTGGCGCGTAAGCAATATCAGGCTGGACGGCTGGGCGGGCAAGAGTAGTAACAGACATGGCAATATAGTGTGTGGGCAATTTCGAGGGCGGATAAGAGAGGTGATTGTTCAGTCTTAAGACAACAGTGTCTACGACGGCTCAAATTCTTGTGGAACCGCTCCGACGACATCGTGATATCGGAATTCGGAATGAGACGATGATGCTAGAAGCCGGCGATCATATGCTGTCATTCACCCCGGTAAGCATGCCATACTGACGGGCTGACACCTTCAAGTCGCGGCTCACTATCCAGCTGGATCTTATAATTATACTGACGGGACTAAACACTTCCAGTGAGGGACTCGTAGTGCTGAGAGGGTTAAGACCGCGTCGAAGAAGCTGAGGCAAAGTTGAAAGAGGGCACGTGCACTAGCACGTCTTGGAGCCTCAGGCCTCTCAGGTTACCTTTCCTGCTAGTCCCCGATTCGTCTCGGGAGCTTCTTCGACCAGCACCCAACCACCCCAAACCAACTCCACTGCATACCCACACAGATGGCCAAAAACGGTGGCTTGATTCAGCGCATTATTATTCGAACGAGTGATCAAGAGAAATGCCCGCACACTCATCACGCAGGTTTCCGCCTCACATTTTCTGTTTGCTGGGATATACAGACTTGCACAGGTACTTATAGTGCTTGCAATGGAAGATCCTAGAAGCTCTCCAAAAACCCCAGAGCCGGCAACCCACAGCCATGGGCCCCTATCCCTGATCAGACAATCTGATACCACATATTCACACGAAGCTGAACGACCAAGACCCGGAACCATGGATGCCAAACAGAAGTCTGGGAACTCTGCCTTCAGCTATGTAGACCCCTAATCGAATGACGAGCATCAGCAATGATGGGCACCTGCGGGCCTAACCTAGATGCTATGGTAGATTGTTCTACCAAGAGCTCGGGATTTAGTATAAAGGCATGCGCAACCTGACCCTGCTCGATAAGGAGATAGAATCCTCAGCACCCATTTATCCGGCTGCTCGCCAATCGCCAACAACACAACATGTCTCGATTTTTTTCGAGAAAAGAGCCAGATGAGTCGGGAATCTACGTCGCTGGTTCGGCACCTGAGCCGGATCACGGTGTAATCACTCATGGAACGCTCAAGTTTGTTGCCGAAGGCGGTGAGAACACTTCCTACACTGCGTACCAGGAAGCAAGTGGTGCTCCCGTTGAGAGCAAGTCGCCGCTTGGATATTCGGTGGGACCTTTCACTATAGCAATTCTGAACCTGAGTACGATGGTTGGAACTGGCATCTTTTCCACTCGTAAGTGTAAACTTGTTTTCCTCGTCTTTCACTAACTCCCAGTAGCATCTACCATTTTAAAAGGTGCTGGATCTGTCGGACTCGCCCTCTTCTACTGGGTAATTGGGTTCCTGATCGCCGCATCCTCTCTCTCGGTCTACCTTGAGTTTGCATCATACTTCCCAAGTCGATCGGGCTCTGAAGTGGCCTATTTGGAGCAAGCGTACCCGCGGCCCAAATATTTTTTCCCCACCGTATTCGCGGTTCAAACAGTGCTTTTGTCATTCGCTGCTAGTAATGCTACTGGTAAACTAGGTGCGTCTTCTGATCCAGAACATTTGCTGATGTGCCACTAGCCCTGGCACAATATCTTTACAAAGTCGCTGGATCCACGCCTTCTGCTTGGCAACAGAAGGGCGTGGCTGTCGCAGCTTATACAGTTGCTGCTGGCTGTAAGTCTTCTCGCTCCGAAACGGTTTCCACAATCATAAATCGGGTATAGTCGTCATCTTTAACACCCGCTGGTCTTTGCGGATCATGAACGCCATCGGCTCCGTCAAATTGTTGATACTCATCTCCATCTCCATCATTGGATTAGTAGTCATCGGTGGACATACGCGTGTCAAGAACCCAACTGCAAACTTTAAGAACGCCTTCGAGGGAACTAGTGGGGCTACCGCTTATGGAGCAACCAACGCCATGTACAAGATTATCTTTTCGTACTCTGGTTACCAAAACGCCTTCAACGTTGTGAATGAAGTCAAGGTGTGTCTCCTCGCCTGAAAATATCAATCGGAAATGGCTGACATTTGCCGAGAACCCAACGAAGACCCTAAAGTTGAGTGCACCTCTGGCTTTGGTCGCGGTTGCGGTTTTGTATATCTTGGTAAACATCGCGTTTTTCGCAGCGTCTACGAAGGCGCAGATTAAAAATTCCAAGTTGACCACTGCGACCTTATTTTTTGAGAACGTGTTTGGAGGTAGTGGAGCCTCAAAGGCGGTGAGCTTCCTCATCGCTGTCTCTGCTTTTGGAAACATGATTGCCAGCCTGATAGGATCATCGAGAGTCATTCGTGAATGTGGAAGGTCAGTCTTGATACAGACCGCACGGTTCTTTTTGCTAATATCCGTACAGACAAGGCGTGCTGCCTTTCACGAGCTTTTGGACATCCACCAAACCTTTCGGAACCCCTCTTGGTCCTTACTTCCTGAAATGGTCCCTTACACTCCTAATGATTCTAGCTCCTCCCGCTGGTGATGCATTCAATTTCGGCAAGTCAGTACCCTCAGGCTTCATGATCCATACTAATTCTATTCAAAGTCGCCGATCTAGCAATCTACCCAGCAAACGTATTCAACTTCACTCTCGCAGTCGGACTCTTCGTCCACCGCTGGCGCCGCAAGCGCGCCAATCTCCCCCCAGCCGGTTTCCGCGCCTGGAATATTGCAGTCATCTTCTCCATTACCGCTAACATCTTCCTCGTGATCATGCCCTGGTATCCACCCGCCACCGGCCGCTACGGAGGCGACGTCTCCTTCTGGTACGCAACTTACTGCGCTGTCGGCCTTGCTATCCTCGCCATCTGCGGCATCTATTACTACATCTGGATCCATTTGCTTCCGAAGCTTCTGCATTATCAGATTAGACAGGAGGTGCTGGAGTTGGATGGTGGCGCTGTTACGAACACGCTGGTCAAGGTTCCGGACGCGGAGGTTGAGGCGTGGGATTATAATCATGATGTTACTGGACGGGCATTGACGCATCGGAGGGCGCTTGGGCTGGAAGATGAGAAGGATGGGGATGCTTGATGGGGTACATGAGGAGGAAGGGGCAGGACGTCCACAATCGCTCACGTGGGTGACTACCAAGGCGATCTGTTTGCGTCCCTCCTCTAATGTCACATCTGAATCTGGCAATCACGTTGCCTGCACAGATAAGGGAAAGGCTGGGGCTTTGGCTTTGGCTTTCTCGAACGTTTTTGTCTCGTGGGTATACCTCGGCCTTGGCCTGAGCCTAATCGCAGATCTTACAAAAATACCTAATCATAATTTCAATTCATTGTGTCCAGCGCGGTGAACCTCTTGGATTGCTCCATCATAATCATAGCGAAGGATGGCGGTATTTCATCATTAAAACATTATCATTATCCGCAGCTTATCATACCAATCGCTAGATTTATCTATACATAAAACAAGAACATTACTATCACCCCAGAAACACCCATTCCAATCCCTCTTCTCGCGCTAACTCTGCGTCCAGCGTTGATGGAAACCTGTGTAGGTGGGGAATCTGATCTCGATATTGACGAATCTGATCCCGATGTTGACGATGGTATCGAGAATGAAAATGGGATCAAAGTCGAGGTTGAACTGGCTGTGGAACTGGTTACCGGATCTGACGGTGTACTCGAAGACGACGAAGTGGTAGGTGCATTCGACGGCGGGGTCGAGAATGCAATTGATGACGGCTGTGGCGGTAGAGGTGACGCTGGGAAACCACCGAGTCCATTTATGATGTAATCACCGACGTTCATTCCTGTACTGGATGAGGCGGAAACCGATGGCTTTGTGCTGGCCAATGGCGGGCTGGGTGGTGGAGTCGTTGGGATTGTTCCAGATGTAGAAGGTGCAGGTGCAGTCGGAGGCGGAGTTCCTGTAGACGGCGCGGAGGGCTGCGGTGCGGTGGTCGCTGTGGTCAGGGTGATTTTGGGCACGATTGAAGACGGAGTGATTACTTTTGTGTCGGTGGACTGCGAGAGCGAAGGCTGGTTTGTGGTGCCAGGGGTCGTGCTTTGTAGCATGGAAGATGATGGTTTTGTCGACACTGGTAGGGCTGGCGTTGGAGGTTTCGCTGGCGATACCTTTGTTGATGATATTACGGAGCTGGACTGTGTTGGCACTACTGCCGTTGGAGTTGTAGTCTGCTTGATCGGATCCGCGATGGTTTTCGAGGTCTGTTCGGTTGTCTTTGTGTTTTGGATTGTAGAGATGGACGTCGAGGTCAGCACGAGGACGCCTTGCACGGCACTCGCTGGGGCAACAGAAACAGGGTTGCACTGAGTGGGAATGATGCCACTTTTCTCCTGAGCCTCGAGAAAGGCAGAAGGGTACCATGCCGCTTTATTCGCAATTGTATATAAAGTTCCAAATCGATCAGTTTCTCCTGCCGGAAATGTCGGTGATTCTTGTGTCAAACTTGACAGAGCACTTGCGGGCCAAGTGATCGTTGCGGGCAGGGTGACACACCGACTTGATGTATTATAAGTCCCACCAGCAGGGACGCCCGTGGGGTACAAAATGGTATTGGTTGGGTAGGTTCTAGAAATAGAATTAACATTCAACTTCTCCAACAGCAGATCGGCAAGCTACTGTCAGTAACAGGAGTTCCAGAAAGTTTAGGCTCGATACAAAGACCAAGGACACTTACAGAAATGTTCCCTTTCCAAGATTTGCGATAGCGGTACCGGCCGAATTTGTTGGCATACGTTGGTACGTGTTGGCAGAGGGGGGAATAGCGACTAGTTTGGTGCTCGTTCTCGTCGTGTGATGCTCCTCATCGACAACAAGTATCACAGTATGGGTGTAAGTTGCCGATAGCTCTATGGGTGTCCAGTATATTTTTCCAAATTCATAATAGGTGATCGTACAGTTCGCGGGGCAATTTGATATTTTAGGCGCAGTTGTAGTCTTGGGATCAACAACAATTGTAGATGTGATCGTAAGCACTTTGCTTGGCGATGTTGAGGCTGAGGTTATCGAGCTCCCTAATGTGACTGCCACAGGTTTAGTACATTCTTAATGTTATCAAATGGCTACCATGTGACTAACCACCGCAAACTGCCAAAGTAGCAAGTATCAGACTAAGAAAGGAACGAAAAGTCATGTCTGGGTATAATCTGTATTAGAAGTTCTTCGAAATCTAAATGAATTTTAGGCGGCAACGTGAGTATGCTAGCTTGCAACGGGCTGGGCACAGTTTGCAGTCTAAAAGATTGTGCTCAGAATGCTCAGCAATTGATCAAAACGATGGAGAGTTGATAAAGAAGAAGAAGACAGGCGAGAAAAAGAGGGGAAGAAGAGAGCGGCTCGTAGCTTATCTTGGGCATCTGGCTGTCCAACTCTGATGAGCCTCCCAGAACAGACTAATGCTGTTGTTGCATTTGCCAATCCCAGAAGTTAATAGGGTGCATGATCTGTATCCCCATTGGCGCAGAAATCTGATCTAAACTGCGGAGGGCCGTCCCATCGTTCGGGATTTCGAGTGATTCTTCGCCCTGTTTTTTACCTGATTGCAAACAATAGGTCACTAGCCATGCATTTCAAACTTCAAAGTCCGCAGCTGCCAGTGCCTATTGTTGTTGCGGCTGGCGCTCTGTGCGTCTGTCAATAAAAGGTGACACCATGCGTATGAATTGACCATGATAGCAGTCTGAAAGTCAGTGGCTTAGCAGGCTGTTGGTGGGAAAGAGATGGAACACTGCCTCGAGACTGCGCAATCGATGGGGTCCGTTACAAGGTCACGTTTTTGAAATTCTATTTTTAGGAGGGGCATGCCCTGCCAGCTAGAAGGGCCGAGAAAAGCCTCACCAGCCTTCCTGTCACCATCACCATTTGCGAACACAATTGATGATTCTCTAGTGTCTCTACAAGTTCTGCGACGTTCATAAGACCGCTGTGAGTGAGTCGCCTCCTGCTTCGGAAGTTGATGTGGAAGATGAAAAACTCCTGGAAAAATGGTCTAGCTGGGTTCTCCGGCAAAGGCCTGAAGAAATTCCATCTAAGTCGATGGTGCTATTAAGCGAGGCGATGTTTGGGTTTGAGAGGCTTCTTAGAGCGGAATCAGTCATCGCCCAGCGCGGTGTCATGGCATCAAGGTCGTGCTCAACACTGAGTCCTAAAAATTTATCCGCATCAATCATCCTGCGTCCCACAATCATGGTAGCTGCACATTGAGGACTATCCTTTATTTCCAATCCTACATGCTGAACCCCACAAAGCCTGGATTTTCTTCCTCTTCATCACTGGCCTCGCCTGGATAAGCAGCAGACGTCGTGACCGCAGGAGTGGTGGCCAAAGGTGTCGTGCCTAAACTATCCAGGTCCTTTTCTGGTCCTTGCTCCTCACCATTTGCAGGCACTCCAGCGGCCTCGGCTTCAATTCGCAGCTGCTCGTATCGCTCGCCCGTCTCCTTGAGCTGGCCCTGTATCCACACTTCCTGCTCCTTGATGCCCTTCTTCTCGGTTCTCAACTCCTCGAGCTTACGGATCTTGGCGAGTTTGGCTTGTTCCATCTCTGCTAATCTCTGCCTGAATTTCAGAAGTACAGCTCCTAACTCTGGTACAGCCGTAACCCTGGGCGGGGTCTTTGGCCTCTTGATACCGTCACCATCGCCTCGTTTTGAACCATACGTGCCCGCCCTCGTTTGTGCAGCCTCATATGCTTCATTCCTCTCCACCTCTGATTCATCTTCCGAAGCATTTGAACCATCAGACCCTGCCCCCTCGGCCTCCAAAATCATGGCTTCCATTTCTTCCCTCTTTTTCCTCTTTTCTTCGCGTTCCGCCTTCCGACCCAATGCGATTCTGCCATCTTCGACGAAGTCATCAAATCCTTCAAGAACATCCTCATCTTCCCTGACCAGCCGCGTCTCTGGGTATTTCTCCTTGGGCTGCATGATCAGATCGAGTCTTTCTTCTTCGCTGTCTGAGGGGTGCATGGATATGTACTCTTGCTCCTTGGCCAGTCGGGCCCGTCTCTCCTTCTTCTCCTTGATCTCTGTTGCGGAAGGGATGGCAGACTTGCTTGCGCCTAGGGTTGTGAGAGGTCCGAATTTCGAGACGATGTCGAGCTCTTTGTTCGGTGTGTCATCTTCGCTGAGATGTGGTTTGGGCGTGGAAGGCGTTGATTGCTTGAGTTGGGCTAGGTAGTCTTTGCTGTATGACGGTCTGTCCATAGCATTTCCAGCCCGAAAAGCCAGATCCTCTGAAGATAATGCTGGTCGCAGTGTCTTTCTCTCAGCATTTTTTGTGCTGGCTATCCGGCTGAGATTCGATTTCTTCGGCGTGAATACAGCTGATTCGGCATCGTCGTCGGAGGTGGCATCTGGATTCACTTCGCCAGGACCGAAAGATAGGCGAAGTTTCGATTTCTTCTTCAAGCTGGAGATAACCGGTCGTCTCGGTCTTTGTTCTGTGAGGGCGCATCAGCGATCTATTGTCTCCAAGGTTAGAGAAGAGTGTAGCAAGACGGAGGGAGTACTGACCTTCTGCGCCCGAGGTGCCCGGGCTACTACTTGCTTCGTCCTCATCTTCTTGGCCAATCTTCTTGACGACTCTCCGCGTGCCGAATCCTTTCTTCATTGTTTGTAGTTATGGTAGTGCGGAGGACGTCAAGTTTGTGACGATTATGCGGTCCGTTAAAGAAGAGGCCCGTGCTACCCAAGCTCAAGAAATTCGGTTTGGAGTACGCGACTCTGTGAGCTTCGAGTATTAAACAGAGAACCATTGAACACCACGCATACCACCTACCACGCGTATACTATTGCTGTAATTCCTTAGGTCTCACCATGGCTACCGCAGCCGCTCCCGTCTACAACTCTACAAATGCCGCCTTCAAAGTATGTGACCCTCTTACACCCCACATACGGAAATGCTAATCATGGTTAGGATAAGGAAAAGCCGCAGGCTGTGCGCACGGCTAACATTCAGGCTGCCAGAGCTGTTGCCGACGCCATCAGAACCTCTCTCGGACCCCGTGGTATGGACAAAATGATCCAGACCGGAAGAGGGGAGACGATTATCACGAACGATGGAAACACCATGCTCAGGCACATGTCTGTACTACATCCAGCCGCGAAAATGTTGGTCGACCTGGCAAATGCTCAGGATATAGAGGCAGGAGATGGTACCACATCGGTCGTTGTTGTGGCTGGAAGCTTGCTGGGAGCTGCGAACAAGCTGTTGGATAAAGGCATCCATCCCACTGTCATTTCGGAGGCTTTCCAGCGAGCAGCGGGTGCTGCCGTTGAGATTCTACACGACATGTCCGTCCCAATATCGATCACCGACAGACCTACCCTTCTCAAGGCCGCTTCCACATCCCTCTCCTCTAAGATCGTTTCACAAGAACCAAAGCTCGCTCTCATGGCGGTGGACTCGGTTCTCAAAGTCATCGACCCGAAGACTGCTGAAAACGTGGACCTGAACAACATACGTATTTTGAAGAAGCCAGGTGGAACACTCGAGGAGAGCGAAATGGTGGATGGGTTGGTACTGACACAACAAGTCATCAAGAGCGGTGGGGGACCAACAAGAATAGAAAAGGCGAGAATAGGTCTGATTCAGTTCTGCCTCAGCCCTCCAAAGCCAGATATGGAGAACCAGATTGTCGTAAACGACTACAGACAAATGGACAAGATCCTGAAGGAGGAGCGGACATACCTTCTCAACATGGTGAAGAAAATCAAGAAGGCGAAGTGCAATGTTCTCTTCATCCAGAAATCGATATTACGCGATGCTGTCAACGACTTGAGTCTGCATTTCTTGGCGAAGTTGGGCATTCTTGCAGTCAAGGACATTGAGCGTGATGAGGTTGAGTTCATCTGCAAGGTATGTCCATTTCTTGCTTCATGTTGATAGATCTAACACGTAAATCCAGAGCACCGGCTGCAAACCGATCGCCGACATCGATTCTTTCACAGAAGACAAACTCGGCACAGCCGACCTGATCGAAGAATCACAATCCAGCGGCGCGCGCATTGTCCGCGTCACTGGTGTCAAATCCGCACAGCAGACAGTTTCTATCGTATGCCGTGGCGCCAATCCTCTGATCCTTGACGAGGCGGAACGATCTCTCCATGATGCGCAGTGTGTCATCCGCTGTCTGGTCAAAAAGAAGGCTCTCCTAGCCGGAGGAGGAGCTGCGGAAATCGAAATCGCTCATCAGTTGTCCATCCAAGCGAGAGCCCTCACAGGAACCGAGAGCATTTGCTGGAAGGCATTTGCCGACGCGTTGGAAGTCATCCCTACCACACTCGCTGAGAATGCTGGGCTCAACAGCATCCGCGTGGTAACAGAGTTGAGGAGTAGACACGCAGGCGGAGAGAAAAACGCTGGTATCAGTATCAAATCGGGAGGCGTGAAGGGCGACATGCGTGAGGAGAACGTATTACAACCTCTGCTGGTGAGCACAAGTGCCATCGAATTGGCAGCGGAGACTGTGAAGATGATCTTGAGGTAATCTTTTTTCCCACTCAATGAACACACGGACGCTAACACTTTTGACAGAATTGACGATATCGCCCTATCTAGATAGATAATGACCAGAGTCGGAGTAAGTAGCGAAGGAAAAGTAAAAGGTCATGAACAGAAGGATTATGAGTGCGACATTTAGACCTACTTGAACCAGGACGAGCATCTCAACGATCACAGGTGTCCGCTGAAACAGCACGGAAGCCAGCGTCACAAACATCATTGACATTGACATTGACATTGGTGACCTTGCGATACATCATGCTCAGAAGCGGCGTACATACCAAAATAGCAAGAACTCTCAAGAAGTCATTGAGATTGTATTAATCGACCAGCGAGGGCAACGGACATCTCTTTTTCCATAAACCGGGCACAAAGCTTGGAATGGTTACGCAACAACCTTTGGTGAGGATGATGGGGAGGTTTGCGATCCAAATATATCGAATCGTTGGCCCTGACAGTAACTAGGGACGAAAGGTCATCAGTAGGCCTAGAAAAGCTTGAACTGAAATGGCTCTGACCGTGCGATTCACCTTAGAGGCTGGATCCTCTTTTCTTCCAGCAAGACCAGTGATTTGCGCACGTTCTATCGATGTAGCTAAGCGACCATCACCGATTTCCCTATTGCTTCGAGAGCGATCACAACGGTTACATAAGCCCGTATCGTACTGCTTTCGACGGGTATAGATCATTGACTTTGGTTGATACTTCTTCCCTCCGTGCTTTGCGCGCGTGGTGATGGACACCTGGCGTCCAGGAATGCATGAGCCATACTTAGGATGAGGAGCACAACAAACCGGGCTGGCTTTCATTGCCCCTGCATGATAAGAGAGGTGGAAAGGGTTGTGATTCTTTGGGCCCACCTGCTGATATTTGCAAGCCACAGCTTCACTCCTCAATTTGCTTTCATCCTCATCCCTTTTCAGCTCTCTGCTATCAATCTCGACCAATCCCCTGTTCCCCATCGTGAGATTTACCACATTCCTGCCGTGCGAGCATCGAAGCTCTCATTGGTCATGTTCTCGCGTACCCTGACCTGGGAGCGTAATTCGATGAAATCAGAAAAACTTAGTCAGGCGCAGGATTCTATCGGTACTCAAATTCTGCTCGGTGACCTCGCAAAAGGACATACGACCGGCTCTAGGTCCACAGGCTTTGATTTTTAGCCGGTGAAGTGGTTGTTACGATACCTCTGTCAAGGTCAGTTCATCTCCGCACAAGACGATCTTCGATGTAAGAAGCAGACGTAAGTAGCGTTTCCACTGCGCGGCCGCAGCAAACAATACGAAGAACCTTGGGCGATGAGTGTCTGAAGAGTGACATCCAGAGTCGACTGAAGCACGTGTTTCGATTGTGGGCGTATTTCTGATCTCACGTTTTCATCAATTTTACTGACGCGCTGTAGACGCGAGTAAGCCAAAGCTGCGGAAAGAAACTTCATCTCGGATTTCCCAGTCGAGATTACCGCAGCTGCACAAGAAAATGGGAGTTGTGATTTGTCAAGCCCGAGCGATTCAAAGTATGTCTTCACCCCGCGAGATGGCAGTGGGTCAGATTGTTAGCCGCCATCGAGGACGCGTTTCTGCCAGAATCCTTTAACGAACCTTAGTCGAAAAGACCTGCCGACTCATCTAGTATTACCGTGTCCGCAGGGACAACAGTCACGCCCGGAACCGCACCTTGCCGCAACGCACTTCTACAGAGACTCGCCCTCAAGATCGAAGCTGTCGATCAAAGTGCTCTGGTGACAGCAAATCAACTTGGGCTAAAAGAAAGCCAGAAGTCGCTGGTCCCTCTCTGCTCACGAGCAACTTTGCCAGGTACGTAGTGGCTTTATTGGTTCCGTGTGCCCTCTAGACGGACACAAAATAAGTGAACTCGTGGCAGACCCATCAACTTTCACGCTTCGATTGAACTTTTTCGACTTTGTTCTCGACAATGCTGGAAGTCTTTCGGTGTTGCGCTGAATGTATCGCCCGCTTTTGATATCATGTTGTTCAGTGATGGAATGTTGCTATGCTAATTTGATCAGTCTACTTAGGCCTGCCAGGTCTAATCGCAATGAAGAGACATCAGCAGTGGTCAAGGGCGATGCCTCACCAGTGAAGCTTACAAGTCGTCCAAAGCCGACACACTTCCGCTCGGAATCTTTGTCAGGTATGATCCGATCGTCCTGAAGGCTGGTCCATGACAAAGAATCAGTTCCAGTGCCGCGTTCACCACATCGTGTACACCACTATTTCACGATAAACCACCAGAGCTAATATGGTCATAGTGATGAACCAGTGCGCAGTAGCACAAGCGGTGTCGTGGTGGAAGGATCGCCAATTGGGGAGACGCGGACCTCAGCATAGCGGCTTGGTGAGCGCACTCTTTCTCGTATAGATATCACGGGGTCTAGAGCAGAGGATTTCTTATTTTTTTTGAATCGCAGCTAATGTCGCTCAGATAGGCTCACGTCTTTCTAAGATGCAACCGAACGTGTTGCCTTCCCGTGTATCTATTTTTTCAACTCTTCACTGGACTCAGTGACATACATTAGCACCGAAGCCTTCATACAAGCATACTCCACATCAAGTTTGTCTCCATTCGCAGTCCCACGCTTCGTCAGCGCCGGCGTGACGACGAATTCCACGGCCTGCTGGAGCAGATGCTGAGTCTCCCCATCTTCATCCTGAAATTGTACATCGTGCATGGAATGAGGCTCGAATCCAAGGCCACCACAGTCAGAATGGCCCGGAACGATCCTCCTCTTTGGGAACTTGACAGACCACGAAGCGCGTTGCTGGCGGAGCATCTGCGAGAGATTGACGGCGTCGCAGTAGATCATGTACAGCGTGTCCTCCAATTCTTGCAGCGCGTCGCGATGCACCGCCCATGCCTGGAAGATGCGGATCACTTCTTGCGCCAACCTCCTGAGATTCTTGATCGCCCCTTGGGTGGAGCTGCCCTGGCCCGTTTGCTTGGAGAGAAGCTCGGCGGTCAGTGCGCGCCAGTTGTGAAACTTGCGCTGGGATTCATCCGTGGTGGCTACAGAGACACTTGTATTAGCTGGATCAATATTCAAATGGGGAGGGACGTGGATTGTCGTACCGGAAGAATACAGCTGTTGTTCTATATCGCCGAATTTGACTGCCGTTTCAGGGTCTAGCCAAAGATCGATTGGCGCGGTATGGTACTTTGTATCTGTGTCCAGAGTACGGAAGAGGAGGCTCATTTGGTAGCTTGCGTACCCTCTGACAAAGAGACGTCTTTTCTTCTTGGTGCCTGCGACGGCATCACTCAGGCCTTTCAGATCGTTGGGCAGATAAAAGGGGGCGACATGGACACATTCGACCGCGTCGCTCTCATCGATACAGATGATTGCATTCTTGGCGCCGGTGAAATTCGCCGACCAGGTCTTGATGGAAGCATTCAAGCAGTCGAATTTAGTCAGGATTTCCTCGTCGGGGAGTTGACGGCCTAGGAAGAGCTCTTTCTGGTCCAGCGTTCTGTGGAGCTGATTCGTGACGTGCCTTTCTCGTTCTAGCTCTTCTCTCCTCGCGTCCAATTCGTCTCTCTTCGCGTCCAGGTCCAACATCATCTCACATATCATATCCTCTTTGTGGTGCAGTAACCGGTTCTTCTCGACCAATTCCACTTCTAGCTGGTTCCTTTCTCTCCTGTACCTTTCTTGTTTGGACTCGCCGTATGCATGCTGGTGATATGCTGGACCGGGAGCCGGTTCGGCAACGAAGTTCTTAGCCATGGTCTAACTACCTATTAGCAAAAAATTCCGATCGGAGTTTTCCAGTCTTCCTACCCGGAACTTGTCGAACGAGGAGACTCCAGAAGAGTGCCCTGTTTGACTCGGTGGAGGGGGAACCGTTCGCTCTTTGTAGTGACTCAGTTCGCGAGGGTTATATGTCTGGGTCCTTTGAACCTGTGGAGGAGGCTCCTGGGCCCTGATGGACTGAGAGATCGGGGGTGCCTCGCCAGAGTCAAGCATTGTCGAAGGAGTGCGAGGATCAATAGGGTATGCTCCAGGTGGAAAACCTCCTTTATCCTGTTTCTTCTTGAGAACGGCAGGCTTCGTAGACCCGCTGGACGTGTGTGATGGATCTGTGGTCGCGGAGCCTGAGAGAAGTGTGAGATTTTCATGATCATGATCCGCTGTAGGAATAAACTCGCTTTGGGAATTGGCGACTTGGGTGTGGTACTGCTGAGATTGGTTTGAGTAAGCATCCTGTTCTGGGCCACAGCGAGGTGTTCCACTTGGCTGGGCAGAAGATTGCTGACCCGAGCCTAGTCGTCCATTTTTACTGCTCTGCATGCCTGGCTTCTTGTCGATATCTGGACGTAAAGACTTTCGACGAAGCAATTTGAAGGAGAGCATGCGAGTAATGTCCCAAGGTACTGATGACACTGTTTTCACGACCCACGGTGCGGATCGTTCGAAAAGATGGTTTCCTTTCATCGTTGCCCGTAGCCTTGCGCTTGGTCAAAGCAGCAAGACCTGAACGTGCCACCTGCACAGATAAACGAGGATCGAGAAGCACGACCAATAGACGCCATCAGTCCTGCAGACCCCAGCAACACTTTTCCTGGTCCTTCGGAAAGGAGGCAAGACGTTGGTTTTCGCTAGGTAGGCACCTTCTATCGCATGTCTCAAAATCGGTGAAGGCTGAAGCTGAAGTCAGGGGTCATAATAAGACACGTGCTATTAAAGGTATAGCGAAAGGGTCGTCGAGTATGATTGCGTTATCGTGAACCTTGCGAGAAGCTGTCAGCTTGAGGCTCTGCTGCTGGAGTCGACCAATCAAGCATGCATGCCAAGTTTAGGCGTGCGGGACGGGGAGGCTCTAGGCTGAGGCTGCAGCTTGGATTTATGCATGATTTATAACTGTGTGCACATGAATTGATGGCTTTGGAGAAGAAGGCTTGGCCTACTCTTACAAATGGAATCAGCTGCTTTTGACTTGCACGAGTAGAATGCAGCTGCATTTACCGCTGCATTTTTAGCATATCTCGACTAGGAAATTCACGAGGGCCGGCTGAGCTTGAATTGCAATTGTAATTGCAATGTCAACTTCGAGCTGAAACGCTTAGTCAAGTCGTGCCAATCTGTATGGCGATGGCACTCGCCAAAGAGGTCTGAGAAAGTTTCGTGAATTGTTCTGCACCCGAGCTAGCCTCCAATATCATCTGTACTACCACCTCTCCAAAACCTTCCATGTCCGAGGTTGCGATGTATTCGCAAAGTGGCCTGTAGTGCTCATAGTCAGTCTGGCTCCATCGAGATTGAGTAAAGGCTCAGCGAATTCGTTAATCCATGATCAGATATTAGGAAGAAGTTGGCAGAAAAACGTTTCATCCAAATTTGCACCAGACCCATCCTTCACGAACATGGATGGGATGAACCCCGCTGTGTTGTGGCCACTAGAAGGGAAGCAAATCGCTAATCGAGCTGAAATCCTCGCCAGCATCCGTGAACCAGGAGGTGAGAAGGTCAGTCACACCTACAGGGATGCCCATGAACATGCCCAGGATCCCGATCGTGGCCGGAACAAAGTGCAAGACCTTTCCGAGTCCAGACCTTTTCTGACGCGCGCTGTTGATCTCCTCGCGTACTTCAGACGCCACGGGTTTCCGCAGCGTGGCCTGCTCCTCTTGCAGCTTCTTCAGTTTGGCCAGCTCGTTCTCCAGGTCCCTCTGGTTCCGGCGTTTCATCACCCGATCGCTCTCCTGGAGATCCTGTCTCATGCGCTCAATGGCCTTCAATTCTTCCTCATACTTCTTCTTGAGTTCACCGATGTTATCGCTGACGAAGCCACCGGCGGCGGTCTCGTCCAGCCGTTTTCCCTTGTCCACCAATTCCGATTGTAGTTCGAGCACGACTGGGTCTTTGCAGAGGAGCTGACTGATCAAACTCACTGCCGAGTCCCGATCGCCGTGGAATCTGCTCATATTGGAGCCTCGCTCGATCATGTAGGCCCACATTTCCTCCTTGAGCTGTCGTTCTCGATCGGCTCCCACGACCGGATCGACCTCCGACCATCTCGAAGTAACCAACAAAACGTTCTTCAAGGCCCTGTCGCCGCAAATCTTCTTGAACACCTCGAATGTCTTCGTGGCTGAACCGCTATAGCGCACATCGACGATTCTGTGGACGTAGATGACGCCTTTGAGCTGAACGCCAAGCTGATACTGTGCAGCTAGGATGCGAGCGATTTCGTCCAGTATTTCAGCGTCGGTTCTTTTGGAATCGTCGAAGCCGGGCGTGTCGACGAGAAGGATTTTGCTGTGGCCGATTTGCACGGGGATGAGCTGACAAGCTTGAGTGCCTGTCGAGCATTATTAGTGGTAGTCTAGCTTTCAACATGCTCATTCAGATCAATTACAGGAGTTGAGTCGGTCGCCCTCTTTCACTACTTTCTTGCCTGCAAGCTGGTTGATGAAATAACTCTTGCCGGCCCCAGTCATTCCCATAATCACCATCATGCTGAGACTGTCCTTGTCATTTTGCGTTATGCCTTCCATGATGGTGCTATGATTCTGAGTATAAGAACAGGTTTGTAAAAGATTTGAACTGCCAGGGAAATACGAGTGAAAAAGTACAGAGTGATACTGTTTAAATCTGGACAAATATCCAGCCTTGGGGATGACAAGCGAAGCGGCTAAGCCGCTGCATAGCCAATATCGATTCCGCAAAATCAGTGCCATTTTCAGCCTGATCGAAAGACCGCAGGCTTTATCGTTTTGGCGTGTGTGCGCATTTGTTTGATGTCGATGGGTAAGCGAGGCTCAGCCTCCTCGAACCACTCATGCGAGAGCGTCCAATCAAAGACGACCTCACCAATTCGGCTGAGCTGAGTCAAGGTCGCTGCTTTAAGAGGTGGTGGGCGCATGCAAGAAACGAGGCAACCGTAAGCCTCAGCGCCAATCCGAATGAGGGCGAAGCAGATACTCTGGACTCGGCTCGCAGCCACGAGGCCGGATCGAGACGTATTGTCGTTGAATAGGAGAGGGATGCAATTGAGTTGCAGAATCCTACAAAGTTCAACGACAACCTCATTTTCTTTTCCTTACCGAACCAAGAAGATTGATCCAATTTCCCCCTTTGTGACCGCTGTGTAGCTCTTTTCTACCGTTCACCATGGCCTCTGAGATCGTGGTGGGAATTGACTTTGGAACAACGTACGTTATGCCCAAGACTAATTCGACAACCCCTTCAAGGACGAATCCTGACTTTGAGCAGCTATTCGGGTGTATCGTGGGCCGTGAATGTGGGAACAAAGACCGTGAGGCTCATCAACGACTGGCCCGATCCCAATCAAACCAATGCAAACTCCGAGAAGGTCCCCTCAATGATATCTTATGAAAAAGGCCAGCCGCATAGCTTTGGACACACCGTCCCCGAAATCGGACCAGGACTGCGGTGGTTCAAGCTGTTGCTGGATCCAAAGCACGCGTACGCGCGAACCAGGGAGGCAATGAGTTCTCGGAGACAGATCGACAATATGAACAAGACGTCCGAAACGGTTGCCTCGGATTATCTGCGGATGATATGGAATTATACCAAGGAAGATATTAGCCGTGTCAAAGGTGATGGATGGGAATCGCTCTATCAGCTCAAGATGGTCCTGACGGTACCTGCAATCTGGACCCCGGCAGCAAAAGAACGCACCAAGACAGTCGCGGAAATGGCTGGTATTCCAGGCGTTATCCACCTCGTTACGGAACCTGAAGCCGCCGCATTGGCTGTCCTAAAAGACAAGAATGAGGAAGACGCAAATCTAAAGGTATGTCCGGAGAGAGATGCTCGTATTTCTTCCACTAATGACGCACAGCCAGGGGATGCCTTTGTCGTATGCGATGCCGGGGGAGGCACTGTCGTAAGTTAGTCAGCAGCGGTTAGTGGCCAGGGGAGACTTACACAAGGCACAGGATCTAATCAGTTACAAGGTTCTGGGACTGGAACCGCTCCGCATCGAAGAATGTGCTGTCGGCGACGGTAAGCACTGTTCTCGCGGCAAGCGTGCACGGAGCTAATCGCGCGTAGGTGATCTTTGTGGCTCCGTATTCCTCGATCAGGCTTTCGAGAAGCACATCAGGACGGTCGTAGGAGAAAGTCAGTACACGGGCTTGAAAGAGAAAAACAAAAAGAAGATGATGAAGGAATTTGAGATGGTTAAGAAGTCCTACGCTGGTGACAACAAAGATTACTCGGTGGATCTGATGGGCGTAGAGGATGATTTGGCAGAGGGAATCAATGATGACACCATCACGCTCAAGGCGTAAGAGTCCATGGATCGATCTGAACGTCAAAGAGGCTAACTCCTTACAGAAACTCGGTCAAGACAATTTTCGACCTCGTCATCAACAAAATATCTCACCTTGTGGACAAACAAATCGAGGAGTCCAAGGAAAACAACGTTGAAATCAAGGCAAGCCTGGCAGTTCCGTGGCTTGACATATTACTAACTGTGGGCAGGCGATTCTCCTAGTCGGTGGATTTGGTGCTAACAAGTACCTACACAACCGCTTGAAACAGTCTAACCAAAGCAAGAATATTCAGGTTTTGCAGGTCAACGGAGCGTAAGACTGCCTAGATCCGAAACAGGAATGTTTGCTGACAACAGCAGATGGTCCTCGATTTGCCGTGGCGCTACATTGTGGGGCCTAGAAAACTCCTCGAATCGACCTGCTGGCACGGCCCTGACTGTGACCTCGAGGCTTGCTCGCTACAGCTACGGGCACTCCTGGAATGTTACCTTCGACCCTAGTATACATCAGACAAGAGATCGAATGGAATGTATGGATGGCGTGGTGCGAGCAAGAGGGCAAATGAATTGGGTTATAAAAAAGGTAATACTTGAGTCTTTTCACAGAGGCCAAATTCTCATCATTGGAACAGGGCGATCGTATCGAAGAGAATCGAATGATAGCGGTATCATGTTGCGAAATCCTTGGCCGGGTAGGTTTTCGAAGAGCCATGAAGGGCGGCGTCGAAACTTCTGGCATCACGCTTCTCTACTGCGCAGAAGACGAGCCTCCGGCTAGGGAGGAAATCAGTGAGTAAATCTTCAGCAACAGATGGACGTACCAGAATCCTGACGTATTCTTAATCAGGCGTGAAGGAACTTTGTGCCGTCAAATGGGAGATTGATCATATAAGATTATGGGCTGAGCCAAGTCAAAGGGGAGCCAATGGGGTCAAATACAGCGCGCCCAGTTTTGAGCTTCGGATACTGCTCGGTGGCGCCGAGATTGAATTCTCGGTCTTTTACAAGGATGATCAGGTAGCTCATACCAAGGCAAAGTATAAGGAGGAATTTTAAGGTCATGGTCGGGATGCGACGCGTTTCTCCTCCCGTCCAGTGGATCCTGGGAACGCGGCGGCACGCTGTACCGAGCAAGCTTTTTTGACAGGTGGAAACACAGTCTGAAAACACCACTGTCGGTTTTGTTTCTTGGTCTGTTTCTGTTTTTGTTTTATGGGAGGGGGTGCGGGGTTTGTTCTGTTTTTGTTCTGTTTTCGAAGCTTCTACCAGGCGGAATGTGGCATTTCAATCGGCGTTCGGATATACCATTCATGGCTGAGGTGCTAGAAGAATCAAACAATTAGCTGGATCGCGGCATAATCTAGGTATAGAGCTACATTACCTTTACGTACTTACTTCAAAGAAACGCAGCATTGGCATTGCAGAAAACTTGCTTGTAGGTACCAGCTCTTCCACCTCCTATCACGCCTTGTAAACCAGCATGAATACAACGACCTCCCTCTTCCACCTCACCAGTCCAAAACAAGCTTCCAATGCTCTTTAACCACCGACCATGCATTACCCTGACCTCCCGCCACTTTAATCGCAGAAACACAGATATTGTCGAAACAAGGCTGAAACCTGCAAAGACTAATGCCTCAAATTACCAAACTTACAAAAGCGGTTCCATCCATTCATCCATTCCTCCATCGACCAAGAAATGCCTAACAAACATATCCAAAATCGCGTATCCAAGAAAGTTCCTCTCCCATGAGTAATCCCCAAAAGAGCATGGAGACCCACCACAGCGTGCATGTTGAAAACGAACCCATCCCACAACCACAAAGATAATGCACATTCCACACCGCGGTTCAACCTTGTAGCCAGCTCTTACGAACCACTAACCCTGCGAACACTCTTCCTCACCCCCGCCTTCCCAGAAACACTCTGTCTAGCGACTTTGACAGCCTTCCTGGCCCGCGCAGCAGCACTAGTTCCCATCAAGCTGCTCCCTCTCTTCGGAATCTTCGGTCCCTTGACTAGAAACTCTGCCTCCTCATCCACAACAGCTGCAGGCTTGGCAGGCGAGGATTTGAGAACCAGGCCCCCCGTGTTCCCAAAAGAAAGTTTAGCTTGTCGCATACCCGATGCCGACCCGGACGCAGAACTTTTGGTGCGAGTCGGCGCGGTGGTAGAGGTCGCATCGCCGGCTACGAAAGAGCCCATGGCGGCCTTGAAGAGGTCTTCGCCACGTTTCATGATGCCTGCTGGCAAGTCGAGGATCCGACTTTTGGAAGGTTTATTCTGAGGGCTAACGCGGACTGGTGTGGAAGGTTCGGACTCGTCCTCGGAATGCGACGGTGACGGTGAGGGTTCTCGTATCGTAGGCAGACTCCGACGATTCGATGCTTTCGCTTTCGGCATGTCGGATACGTGAAACGACGCTCTCGACTTCCGTGACTTGGTAACCCTGCCTTCAGCCACGCGAGAGTCGGGTGAGTTGAGTGACGCTGACCGCTTGAGTGCGCGTTCTTCTCGGGACTGCTTTTGCGCAGCTAGTTCCGTCTCGGACATCGGCTGGACAGCTGGCTCTGGACCAGAAGAGACATTGGAGCTCTGTCTAACAGCCTTACCAGGCATGCTACGGGGATCAGTAGTCCTTCGGCGCTTCGGGGGCGAGCTTCCTTCATCAGGTTCAGACTCTGAATCCTCTCTGAGACCAATCATCTCCTTGGCCTTTCTCTTGACACCTTTCACTGCGGCTTTCACCGTATCCATAGTCTTCGACGCTGTGGATTTCTTCTTTTGCTGGAGGGTCGTTGGTCCTAGAATGCCACGGCAGTTCTCGGAGCCGCAGAGACAGACTTGCACATTGTCTTCGGAATAAACTCTGCGATATCAATTAGCATTAGAACGGATCCCCATATTGCGGTAAGCTTACTCGAAGTTGTAGTCGTATGTGAGTTCATCGCCAGTAAAAATGCCGTCTTCGCCAGCAAAGAGACCCATACGTGGCTCGCCTTTAACAGTCCACATTTCTACGTAGCAATTCGGCTCGCAGGAGTGATTCACGAATCGGCAAATGGAGCCTCTCGTGGCATCGATGATGAGGCTGTCTTTGAAGACCATAAGATAGTAATCCTGCCTCCGTTAGCTCCTCTGATCTTATCTCGATGGAAGAATGGAAGGAAGTCATACGTTCTTTCCCTTGTAGTCGTTATTCATCCGTCTGTCACTCTCGTCCTGGGTGATGATTTCTCCACAATATTCGACAATGATCTGATGAGGTTCAAAGGATCGCATAGCTCGCACACCGTGTCCTCGCTCGCCGGTCCTCATCACTTCCACACCTTCGCCCCAGAGGTTGGCCTCGTACTTTTCTCCGTCTTGCTTCCTGTGCCAATTCTTGCATTTAGCACGGAACGCCAGCTCAGCAAATGGTCGATTGCCACAAGTTCGGCCAATTCCGCAGATGTTATCATTGCATTCGTATTTCATGCCTCTGTTCAGGCAATGCTCATCACATATTTCTCGGCATCCACAGGGAGAATAATCGTAATTCTTGAAGTTTGACTTTTTCCAAGCCGAGCTGGCCTCGCCAATGAAGCGATCTGATCAAGATTAGTCAAAGTCAAGCCACTGTCCAAATCACGATCGAGCTTACTTTTGTTGAGCTTGTTCCAATCCCTGGGGTGCTCTTCGAACCGCAGTGGGTTGAGAATCTCAAACGGTAACTTATAGTCCTCGTCATGATTGAGCATTTCCTCGCCCAGAAACATAGGCAAAGGAAGAGCCCGGTTCTCTTCCGGTATGCCTAGTGCTTGCAGTCGTTTCCGGTTCTTTGCTTCCGAGAGTTTGGGGTCAAAGTTACGATGCTGTCCTACATAAAGACCCTGTGAGAGGTACTTCTTTCTGCCTTTCGATCTCGGTGCCACAGACGTCGCTTTTGACTCCTTCACTGACGCTGATCTTGCTGGTTTTGCTGGTTGGGCAGATCTCACGGACTGTTTGGGTTTCACCGATGTAACTGCCTGGATCGGTGTCTTTGTTTCCGCTGGTCTCTCTACCGATTTCGACTCTTCAGTATTGTTGCTTGGTTCCGGGATTTTTAGGTTAGGGAACAGCCGTCGGATCCTGTCGTTTCCATTCTCTTCCTTGTGTAAGCGCTTGCTATCTTTCCGTACCAAAATCTTCTCTTTCGTAGCCTTCACCGTTTCTGTGACCAGCTTTCCCATGGACCACACGCTGTACACGACTGGCCTCTCGTCTTCGGAATCGTCTCCATCTGCATGGCCTTTCAGGTACTGGGCAGTCTTTTCGTCTGCAGGGGACCAATTGGCGTCGATGCGAAGCTTCTTCAGTATTTTGGAATCCCTGGGTATCTCCAGTTTGTCCTCAACCAGTGTAGCCCCTGAGAAACTACGGCTGGAGGCTTCAGCTTCGGGTTCGTATGTATTCCGGAAAGCATGTCGTGTGTGGACAGCATTGCCAGAAAGAACAGTCTCATTATATGTGGCAACAGAGTGTCGAGATCTGCCGCTGCGACGACGTATGGATTCGGCTTCTCTTGCTTCGCGGTCTTCTTTGGACGCGTCGATCTCGCTGTTGACATCGCCTAGGCTAGTTGGAGGTGTTGATTGGGAAGAAGGGGCGCTTGGGGAGCTCCGCGGGCTCATGTCTTGCAGCGCTGTTATTGCGGTGCTCGCCAGGGTGACATTATTGAACGCCATAATGGCAATTGGGAATTGACTGTTGTATTGTTCGTAGGTGGGCGGTGCCTATCTTCTCTTGTATATGTGGTCGTGGAGGTGGCAGATTTGCGGCGTGGAGCAAACGAGACCTCGGGTTTCGCTTCACGCGCGTTTGATATTAGGCGTGGGAGGTTGATGGATCACAACCAGATCTGACCTATTCCTCGAGTAGACCCGATATAGCTCTCCCTCTTGGTGTCGTATTCGCAGATTGCCTGCCCCGACGTGAGGAGGTGCGTGGGATGGCGAAACAGCCAATGTATAGGTGCTGGGGACGCGTTTAATGCTGGCAGGGGCAGCTTCTTGACGCGTTCGAAGAGAATGGTGTTCGGTAAGGGAGATTCCAGCGAGGAGAGAAAAACGGTGCAACAAAGCTTCGAAGTATTCGAAAGTAATTGAAAGGGCTGAGAGTGTATATGGCGAGTGTATAGAAGAAATGAAGGGCGTGGGGAGCTCTCAAGAAACGCTCAGAAGGAAAGCTTGCAGAAGCAAGGCTTGCAACAAGAGTGACAGGCTGTGTGCGAGTAAACAAAAGAGAAATTGATAAATGACGCGATTCCAAAGTCAATTAGCTCAAAACAGCCGGAGATTTTGGTGGGAGAGTGTGGAATCTGGATTTCCTCCCAGGCCCATCACCAAACTTGAGATGAGAAGCGTGTTTATGGCGTCCAGCCAATCAACGCGTCCACAATAAGCCGCTAGTTTTCCCCCATAAAACCTCCAGATTCTTCGCCAGGACTTTCTCTTCTCTACACATTTATCAGGACTCATCTAAATATCTCATCAGAAAGCAGCCAACAGTCTACTCACGACTGCCATTGTTCCCAAGATTGGAATCTGCCATTCTCTCATCGGTTCCCTTGAAGAGCAGTCAGATTAGACACGTCCCGTCGCGGTAGTCTACCTTTCCAGATCAAATTACCATTTCCATCCCACCAATCCGAGCAAAACTCGACCATCCCAATCTCACCTCATCTCAAATCCCCAAAACCGACCATCGCAAGTACTCCCTCTCCAACGCTCCCTCAAGCGCATCTCGTACGTGACAACCCGTTGATAACACTCTGGGACCGACCGCCTTTTCCCCCGTGGATCGGAATATCCATGGTCTGTCCCTATTTTAGTACGACGGAGAGTGATTGCATGACCCTTTACTCACCGAAGCAATCTTGATCAAGTGGTCGCTTTGGTCCTTTTTTGAGGTCAACATATATATGTGCCCTTTGTCGGGTGTTGTGGATGATGGGGATAGGGTTCTGCTGTATAGTACGTTATCCTGGCGCTGTGCGATTTCAATCGCGGGAGTATCATTATCGTCAGCTGGAATTAATTGGCTGTACTCCACGCAAGGTCTCCGAACTCCTGTGTCACTGCTTGAGCTCATCGAGTTAGGGGCCTTATACGGATCTAAACTGCACATGGTTGAAATCGGAAAATGATATCGCATGGCTGCGCTTCTTTGCAGCCGTCCAGGATCTCTAGTGACGAATATCTGCATGGTCCGGATCTATGATCAACTCGATGCTTTGACAACTACACATTCAAATCTTACAAACATCAAAGCCAAAAGATCAACATTCTCCACCCCTCCCTCAAAAATTCACAGCCTTAGCCTCAACCATATTCCCGTCTTTAAACCCGTCCCCAACATCCCTTCCCATAATACATTCCCCCGGCGCAACCCCCATCCTCACCGCCTCCTCCACCGTAAATGTCCCAAAAACATCCACATCATCAACCTCGCCCAATCCCCTCGGCGGCAACACAGTACACAACCCCCAAAACACAGCAAAGCTAATCGCAAACCCCACCAAGAAAGCCAGATAATAAATCCTCACACTCCCCACCGGCACAACAATGGTTTTATCAATCGCATTCACAAATCCAGGGAGCTGACTCGCGAAACCGCATACCCAAGCGAGGAAGGCGCGCGGATTGACGCCGTGCCAGTAATGAAATATGCCCTCAGGTCTGGCGTGATAGAGATCCGAAAGTTTGACGCGGCGACGGCGGAGGATCCAATAATCGCAGACGTGGATGCCGATGAGGGGGCCGAGGAAGACGCTGTAAGCGGAGAGAACGCTGATGAAGGTCGCTGCCGACGAGAGGAGTTGCCAGGGACACATTGCGATACTCAGTACGAGTCCAATGTAAGCGCCTCGTCTGATGTTGATATAGCGGGGGAGTAGACCCGCCAGATCCATGCCAGTGGAGTAAGCGTTGTCGACGGAGTTGATAGCGATTTGGCAGATGACGAGGCCGGTTCCGGCGAAGAAGGCGCCGGCGCGCGATTTGGCGTTGTAATCTGTGTCGAGCCATGCCTGTACTACGAGTGGGGGATTCCAGATCGCCTCTCCGTAGTTCTTTTGCGTTGCGGAACTGGTCAGACACCCGAACAGCGGGAATATGGAGCCGAAGAGGAGGATGCTGAACCACTGTCCGAACACCTGGTCTCCTGGTTTTCTCGCGAAACGGCAGTAGTCCATTTGGTTACTCAATCCTACTGCGATGCCCCCAATTGTTGTGGTAACTCCTTGCACAATCTTCCATCCCAACTCCGTACCGCTCATGGCTTTCGCAGGTGCACTTAGTAACGGGCCTCCGCCACCAGCCTGCGACAACTCATAGATCATAATGCAGGCCATGGTAATCGCCGAGATAACGTTCATCGCCATCAAAATCTTCTGCACGCGCTCCGGCCGAAGATAAAGCAACGGGATCATGACCACGTTAAAAAGCACCCACCCCACAAACTGCCTCGTCGTCATATTCGCCCCCTTATCAAACCGATTCTCCATATTTTGAAACCCCGGACTCAGCGCGGACAGTATGTTGACAACGCAGAGCCCGCCTGTCCAACTCTGCACAGAGAACCAGACTAGGGAGAGGACGACGCGCTGGACGACTTGGAGGTAGGCGCCGTAGACACCCCATACCATGCGTGAGACGACGGGGAAACCGATGTGCCATTCTGCGCCTATGTAGCCGTTCAGGATGGCGACAGCGGCGATGATGACTTTACCGAGGATGATGGAGATCATGGTTTGCCAGACACTAAGACCTGAAGAGACGAGTGAGGATCCCTGCTGCCAGTTGGAGATGCAGATTTGATTTATGGCCCTGGTGAGGAATCGGAGTCAACATCAGGACGAAGAATATTTCAAGAGTGTGAAGGGAGTAGATGTTTTTCTTCGCTTGGGTATCGATGATGGAGGTTTTGGTTGGGGAGGCGAGTCAGACTTACCAGAACGAAATGTACGTCGTTTTCGTCCACAGCCTTCTGCTTGGGGGTAAAGGACGAATATCCTCATTGATCCAGACAGAGGATTCCTTCTCATCGCCGTTCGAGACATGAAGATGGGGGCGTCTGAACCTCATTATCCAACTTCCAAGGCTTGGACTCCAGATTTCTCTGGGATCGAGTTGATGATCAAGAAGCGTTGGTGAGCAATGTCGACTGCGCGCTTTCGAGTCTTATTGCTGGATTGGAGGGCGTTCAACGTGTTCGTCTTCCGATTGATAGCAAAGACGATTCTGTCTCCTCAATTGTCGGCGTTCTCATATCCAAGCTCTTCGCAGTCCCAAACCCAGATCTCAAAACAGATTCTAACAAAATCAAACAAAGCCCAGGACACACCAGATCATGCCGTCTGACTATGAGGTGTCGTCGCAACAGCGTTCCTAACATCCACGAGCCCCAGTCCACATATACAGCCCGGCCGAGTCTATATCCGGTCGATAAGCTATCAAAGTCATGCACATTACCCGGGGACGAACTGATAAGGTAGATAATCGCAGGGTGTACCTGCATACACAGTACTGGAATCCCGGTTAGACTGCGTGTCCCGGGAATGATCTGCAGTTAGCGTGCTACTGCTGCTGCTTTTACTCAGTATAAGTAGACATTGTTGCCCGTTCTACGTCTTCCAATATAGACTTTGCGCGCTTTGCCGAACATTGAGATAACAAAGATTTTTCAGTGGACAAGACTGCCTTATTCTAGTGGTCTCGGTTTTTTATACAAGGACATGGAGGCGAGAAATGTATAGACGTGGAAACTGCAGTAGAAGTTCCTATTTCCCCAGATTTTCCTCAACAGATGTTGTCTGCACGAGGAAAATAGGCTGTCGAAGGGCAACTCTGGTCTGCTTGCTGCGGAGGGTGCAGAGGTCGTAGGTTCATGGTGAAAAGAGGCTCTTGAATCAGAGCATCAGGCTCGGGCGCGTACTTTCCAAGGCTTTTGTGCTTGGTCATGGTCCATCTTCGCATCAACCTTGGAAGAGCCTTGATGCCTGAACTGGTGGACAGCCTGAGGCCCTGAGGGTGCTACTGGTAGTTCTGCCGGCCAACACGTGCAGTCGTGCACGCCGTTAAAGCGGCACGACCTCCACCTCTCGCAAATCCCCACAGCAATCGAACCACAACCATCGTCCCAGAACTGCGGAGGCGGGATCAAGCTTACTCCATCCAGCTGCGTGGTCCCATTGATAACGGATTTGAGCGTATCATGGATACATGTCACCGCGGCCGAAGGCGACGAGCACGGCCATCCGTTGTCATCGTACAATTGCAATGCGCCGAGCCAGCGAGCATGTCTGAAGAACAAGAGCCGAGGCGTCGAGTCGCTACAAAAGCTCTGTCATGAGTGTGGTTGTCTGATGCGCGATCCCAATAAGAAAGAGTCTTGAACATGGCTTCTGCAAAACCTCAGATCCGGATTGGTGTTGATGTAGGAGGTGAGTACGAAGAGGCGATGGAGGCAAGATATAAATGTACAGCCGGGTAATGATCTTAGGGACGAATACCGATGCCGTGGCTGTCGACATCACTGCCCAGGGTCAAGAAAACCGAGGAGTGATAGCCCATCACAAAGCAGCAACGACCCCGGACGTCACGAGCGGTATTACGGCAGCTGTTCAGGATGTACTCAATACTTCAAAAGCTCGATTGGAAGACATCTCTGCCGTCGTCATTGGAACAACTCACTTCATCAACGCTGTTGTGGAACAAGACGCTCGCCGGCTCAAACGAGTCGCTGTTATTCGACTATCAAAATCATTCCTGCGGGAGGTCCCGCCCTTCTCAGAATTTCCTGATGGTCTTACTTCCATAATCAACGGTTATGTAGGATACGTCGATGGTGGTTTGCACATTGATGGCTCCGAGGAAGCCCCTATCAAGGAGGAACAAGTCGTTCGCGAATGTAAAAAAATCAAAGAGCTCGGTCTGACAGCTGTGGTGATTGCGGGCGTCTATTCTCCCATCGACGAGATCTTCCAGCAAGAGAATAAAGTCCGTGACATTGTCTTGAGAGAGCTTCCAGGCGTCAATATTGTTTGTTCTCACGAGGTTGCCAACATTGGTTTCATCGAGCGCGAAAATGCAAGTATACTCAACGCCTCCATACTTCGTTATGGCAAGACCGTAGTGCGAAGCTTCAAAAAGGCGATGAGATCGCTTTCGCTCACTTGTCCCCTGTTTCTGACTCAAAATGATGGCACATTACTGGATTCCGAAGCAGCCACAAAAATGCCCATCAAGACGTTCTCCTCTGGCGCAACAAATTCTATGCGAGGAGCTGCGTACTTGTCTAACCATAAGCTGGGCAGCACTTCGGCCATTGTAGTTGATGTTGGAGGCACGACTGCTGATATCGGCATGCTTCTTCCTTCCGGACTTCCTCGACAAGCATCTGCCTACGTCACCGTGGCTGGGGTGCGAGTGAATTACTCAATGCCCTTCCTGCATTCGATCGGACTTGGAGGAGGTTCAATCGTGCGGGAAATCGATGGCAAAGTGCTGGTGGGTCCTGATTCTGTTGGTCACTATCTCACTCGCGATGCTCTGGTCTTTGGAGGACAGACTTGCACCGCGACGGATATTGCTGTCGCGGCGTCAGATGCCTCCTTTGGCAAGACCGACCTCGTGCAACATCTTTCTCCCGAATTCATCGCGGCCGCAAAGAAACGAATTCAAAAATTGCTGGAGGATGCCCTTGATGTCATCAAGACTTCTCCAGAGCCTCTCACTGTGCTATCTGTTGGTGGAGGCTCAATCCTGGTTCCTCAAACTGGCCTCAGTGGAGCTTCACAGATTATTCGACCGCCATATCACGATGTGGCAAACGCGGTCGGGGCTGCAATATCACAAGTTGGAGGAACGGTCGACATTGTGCAAGACACAACGGAGCAGACGGTTTCACAGGCTCTTTCACATGCCAAAACAATGGCCATCGAACGTGCTGTGGCTGCAGGTGCTCTCAAAGGCACGGTTCAGATCGCAGAAGTGGAGGCCATTCCGCTGACATATGTAACGAACCGTGTTCGCACTATCGTGAAGGCTGTTGGAGACCTAGATACAAATTTCCATGCAACTAATGGAGATGCAGCAGACAGCTCGGCACAAGACGAAGAAGAGGACGAGCACGTCGAGAAAGATCGGGCGCCCAAAGTGCAAGCGCAACCGCGGATTGATCCTCGAACGTACAAACCCAACATCACAACTGCGTCAGACGGAATCGCATCTTGGAACATCTCTGAAACAGATCTCTCCTATCTCGCAGACGGTTGTTATGTTCTTGGCTGCGCAGGAGGAGGAAGCCCAGCGGCCTCCTTCATTCAATTACGGAACGTCATTCGGCAAGGCCACAAAATGCGTGTCATCGATCATACTTCTTTGCAGCCAGGCGCGAATGTGTACTGGGGTGGTCACATGGGGTCTCCAGCCGTGTCCGTGGAGAGACTACAGTCTACAGAGACAATCCAGGCGTTTGAGGCATTGATGGAATACCTCGGCCACACCTCTTTCGACGCAGTAATGGGCCTGGAGATTGGCGGCGCAAATGGCCTCGAACCATTTCTGGTAGGGTCCTCTCGATTCTTCGACAAACCAGTCATTGACGGAGACTGGATGGGCCGGGCTTATCCTACCTACTGGCAAACTACTCTCGCTGTCCATTGCCCTCGCGATCTAGTGCCCTGCTCCATCGACTCCGGCGACGGAAACACCATCATCATGACCAAAGCCAAAGACGAAGAAATCGTCGACCGTGCCCTCCGAGCCAGCTGTGCAGAAATGGGAAGTCGTGTCGGCATGGCCGCCAAACCAACAACTTCCGACAAAGTATCCAAGCACGGCGTTCTAAACACCGTCTCCCTCGCCTGGCGCATCGGTCGCTGCATCGCCACCGCCGAAGCGACAAACTCCATCTCCACAGTCGCGGAATCCATCATCGAAGAAGCCGGAGGCCCCACGAGTGCCAAAATCCTCTTCAGAGGCAAAATCACCGAGGTCGAACGAAGACTGTACAAAGGTCATTCATGGGGTACCGTCCACATCTCCTCCCTCTCCCCCAGCGATCTCGAATCCTCCTCGGCGAAACAGACAACCCCCCTCGCTCAAGGCGGCTGCATGAAAATCCCATTCAAGAACGAAAACATTTTCGCAGAGCACATCCCCGATTCCCCTCCCCTCACCAGCGGAAGAGGTGTGATCATCGCATCCGTACCCGATTTAATCATTATTCTCGATGCGTCGTCTGGCCGCGCCCTCGGTGTCCCCGAATTCAAGTATGGATACAAAGTCGTCGTTTTGGGAATCACCTGTTCGCCACGCTGGACCGAGACGCAATTGGGCTTGGATATTGGCGGACCGGGCGCTTTTGGGTATGATGATGTCGCGTACAAGCCTTTGGGCGTGTATAAGGAGCCTAGGAGCGTTATCGAAGAGTACAAGTAAAGTCTGTATTTGTGCGTAGAACGGTGCTGAATCGTATATCTTATCTACTCAATTACCATCTATTTGACCTGGTTTCTATAGGCAATTATCGATAACCAAGGATTTTGAACACGGAACTCAGGTCTTTCCCCACTCAATCAAGATAATTACCTCGACACGCGTGTACCATTCCCCTTCCTCTTCCGACCTAGATGTAGAGCGAAAGTTGTGGTGTACACACTCAACCGTGAATATGTATTCGTAGGCTCTTATCTACACCGACAACATACCATTCCGAATATACAGCCAAGTGCAGATCAAGCGCGTTCCAAGTGTGAGAGTAGCGTGATTATTCCCGCCTTGGAATTTCATCAACAAGGAAAGGTTAGGCCAGCGCCGTTGAGGCTAGGGATAGTAGTGTATGTACATATGCCCTTGAGGCTCCAAAGACGGCAGAGATCTAACTATATACCACTAGCGGGATCAAACCATCTATGCGGTGGACATACAGTGGAACTGCAGTGGCGCAATCCGGGTCGGCACGGTTTGTCCGTCGCCTGTTGCCTTCGCCAAAACACACCGTTTCCCCGGTTGGACACAAGCATTTATCTTTCATTGCGTGCGCCTCCGGAACTCGTATATAGTTTGGAGCTGAGGATGTTTTCCGAGCCAGTCATCTTCGTTCTCCGACTCTAGTTGCATGGACTAAGTTGTGGTCCGATTTGGGTGCTTACTGTATTGGTCAGGGATGCGATTGCCATTTGGGAGTGTGCAGCGATTGTGCATAGCTGAAGGAGCCTATGATCAGACTGGCGTGTGCTATAAAACAGAAAATCTCGGCCTCTTTGAGTTTGGTTTGCCAAAGCCCTGGTACAGATCCCACTGAGCTTGCAGTCTAGCTGTGATGATCGTCAAATATTCTTGAGCTGAAAGCAGCGTGCGATTGCTGCGTGGGGTACACCGACCGATGCTGTGATGTATTCAGGGAAGAGAAAGCCAATTCTGCGTCCTCTTCTCTCAATTTTTCAAAACTTTGTCATCCTGCAAAACATCTAATTTGGCGCAGACATTGCACCAAAACAACAGCTGTGCGCTGAAAATGAAACCACCAGCCGCGAGAGAAATGTTTCCTCCCTTATCGACACCATGTCTTCAGGCCTACTTCAATTGGGTCAAGACTTGGCAGTCAACACCAGACATAGACACCTTGGGCTCCGACGTGGTTTTAAAGGATGTCGCAGCAGAAGTCATCAGTGGTAACATCGATCAGCACCTTCTAGCAAAGGTAGTCGCGAGGTTCCAGCAGGAGGCCAAGTCTCGATCGATCAGCATTGGGGGCGACTTGCCACCTAGCTGTGATGAAACAGATTTACTGTCAGCCAAATTCAATCCTCAGGTGGACTGCGATTGCGACGGTCTGGAACAGACCGAAGCCGAAATCCTGCTGTGCAAATCAAGAGAATTCGCTGGGTCCAAATGCAAGGCAATCGAGGCGATGTGGGAGAAAGCTGATATGGTTATTGAGAAAGGAGGAGAATGGAATGGACAAGATATCTTCACAGCGGAGACGCTGTTAGAAGGGGTGCAAGAACTCACCTTGATCAACACAAACCTGCAGCCGCCAGCCAAAACATGCTTCGGAACCACCGTTGATGCCATTGAAGCCCCCGATCGAAGGCGCAACGAGCAGGTTGATTCTGCAAAGGAAGTATTTTCCACAGGATTCCCAACGTTTGAGGATCTCAAAATGTCTGCCGATGCGAAGTGGTTCATTGCTATAGCGAGCGGTGTTTCCAAATGCGACGCGGGCATAGCCAGGGCGATTGCTGATGCTGCCAACGACGTCATCATTGGAGATTATATCGAAGCAGCGAATCCTCGAACCTTGAAGATCCTGCAGGACACAGGCGTTGCCGCCTTCGCCTTCTTAAAGCTATGTCAAATGGCTGGCGTTGTTGACAACTGGCATCTGGACGTTCTCGCAGCCGGCTCGATCCACTTCCGCGTCCTCTCGTACTACAGAGATCATACCAGAGCCAGACTATCAAATGCGCTGTATGGAAGCAATTTGAGCAGTCTAGAGGCACAGAGGTACACTGACCTCGGACTTGCTTCACCTATCGTTATTGCTTCGCTGGCGTCTGGTCGGAAAATCAGTGCTAAAGAGTACCGCAAGCTGTGCAGAGCGTGCGTGTTTCTCAACGACATTTTCGACATTCGGAGTGATGCCACGCGCGCGCAGAGAGAGAACGCAGTGATTCGAGGTTTTCGGCACAACGTGTGCGAATATCTCTCCACCATGATGATCGAATGCTTAGGACTCGTCGCCAGTCTGGTCGCCTCGGATACACCATCAGGGCTGGTTGTACTCGGCTTCACGAACTGGTTGATGATGGCTTCGCACCACAAAGCTTATGAGATTGTGACTGGCGTGGAGCAAGTGGAAGGTGTCAAGCTGTGCGACTACGGAGGCATGGTAGAATATTCGAGGCTGTTGGCCGTTCTGGAGCCATTGGGGACTACAGAGGGGACGCGACCTCACATCGGAATGAAGCGGGTGGATCTCGAATTGAGATACTCCCAAGCCCGTTTGTCGCATAAGACTCATTTGGCTTGGCTTGCCGATAGTACCCGCTCGCTCCTTCATCCGCACAATTTCCGTCGCATGGTCGATTTGGCTCATTTCAGATGGTTTGGATGCGCAGGGGATGTTAGTTATTGCCCTTGACGTGCTGTTAGCAGTTCTCTAGATAGGAATACTGATGAGTCTCATCATGCCGCGAAATCTATCTGTAGAGATGGGTCTTCTTTCAAGCTCTTGAGGACTTCCTTCGCAATCCAGTTCTGCCCTCCTCTATACAATATATGCATGGTCACTCAGGCCGACCATTCCGAGAGTGATGGTTCCGCTGACGAACGCAAAGCAAAGGGACTAGAACTGTAAGACTTGAGCTGTATGATTGAGCGGCCCTGGAATAGCTCTGACGTGGGAAGTGCCGACCAAGCAGGAATGAATCATAAAGATTCATCGTCAAGGCTGATTCTCGAGCGTCGGCAACAGGAGTGGAAACTACTTGCGAACAGCCGGGAAAACGATGTAAAATAACAAAAGTGTAAGAGTCGTCCTCGTCAAACTCGGCGGCCTCGGCCAAACCCTCGCGGCCCTCCTCCGGCCGCCCCCCTGTCACCTCAAAGACATCATTACAAAGCCTCTCCCGACAATCCCAAAAACTTTCGAAGACCAAAGTAACCACCACTCTACACCCCACCACACCAACAAGATGAATTGGTTTCGCTCATGTACATATCCCTTCCCATCTCTTTCTCTCTAGCCAGTCATAGCTAATGCGCAAAAGCACCAACAGCCACCACAGCGCAAACGCCCCAGAACGCCGGCGCAGAATTAAAACCAAAAGGCGATGCGGCCGCTGCTGTGAAGGTACAGATACCACAATCTCTCCACCCCTCCTCCTCACTCCCCTCACTCTCAAAATAACCTCTCATTCTCGCCTTTAAATATCTACTCCAAAGCAACAAGTTCAACATACATACTAACCATGCCGCTGTTACAGCCCTGCTGCGTATGCAAAGACGAAAAATCCGCCAGGGACGAATGCATGCTCTTCTCCCGCACCGACAACCCGCAAGAAGAATGCCAGGGACTGGTCGAGAGGTACAAAGTGTGTATGCGCGGGTTCGGGTTCGAGACGCATTAGGTCGGTACTGCATGAAGAGGAAGGGATTGAATTGTAAGAGTGGGATGGCATGGCATGGAGTGGAGCATTACAGGCGCAAATTGGCATTTTCAGGGGGGTTAGAATAAAGGCATGATCAGATGGCGAAGAGATGGATGTATTCAAAGTGTTGGTTGGGCAAGATGTAGGATCCACGCTTTGTTGAACGAACAGGATGTAGGATACGCTCGAAATGCTATATTACAGATTCCGCTCCTCCAAGATTCCTTTCTACTAAGGGTATATCGCAAATCTAATCATAAAAGCAGCGGCAAACTCAGTTCTTCTTGGCCTTTTCGTTCACACCGATATTTCCGCTCCTAGAATACAATCCCCACAAACACCACAGATAGCAGACTCCGAACCCAGCAGCGCCGACGAGGACATTCGCCACAACCCAGAGATCGGGTTTGTCCTTTGGCGGCTCCACAAACGCCTCTGCAAAATGCCACGCAATCATGCCTGCGTAAAATCCAAGGTGCAAAAGCTTGGTGAATATATTGAGACCACCCTTCTCCACGTTCTTGTAGGCCGAGAAAGAAGTCGGAGGAAGACCGAGGAGGTAGGCCCAGAGGAGTGTAAGCACAAAGTATGGGATACGCAGCTCATCCCTTTTCAGGAGAGGAAACATTGTCCACGAAGCGAGGATATTTGCGAAACCGACCCAGGCGCGGATAGACGATGTGAGGCCGCGGTGTCCGGCAAGAAGGAGGGTCATTGGAAGCAATGGGAGCAATACATTCTTCTCGTGCACTTGGTAAGAGCACAAAAAGAATGCCCATGCCACTGTTGCGAAACCCCATGGAAGTAGATCCCTCTTTGGTCTGAATGCGAGGATCACACAGGGTGGGAGAATCGCGGTAGATGTCGCGATGAGGGCGGCGCGTTGTACGAGAGTGCTTGGGTATACGTGGAGTTTGTGGAAGGTATGTAAAGCACACCAGAGGTTGGCGACTTTGTCTTCGAAGAGACCGCGGGCGAAGGGGAAGATGCGGTGGATGGCTTGGGTGAGTTGGAGGAGGACTGGATAGTACCATGCTTTTCCGTCGAGAGGTAATCTTTGGAGGAGAGCGTCGAGCAGAGGAGGTGTTTCGACCATGCCGACCGTAACGCCATTTCGGGCGTCGTTCAAAGCGCCCAGAATGAGCGGTGCGAAAAGGAGGGCGAATGCGACGAGGGTGCAGAGAGCTATCCTGATGAGACGAGGGAGGTTGATACGTGGAGTCAAGCAGCTTCCGAGCATGTACGCAAAGACCGCTGGGGCATAGAAAAGTGCCATCTGCTTGAATCCTAAACAGCACACAAAATCTAAGCACGCCAGTCCGTATTTCCCTTTCATCAAATTAGCCATGCACGCTGTTGCAAAGCCTAGCATAATGGTATTGTATTGAAAATGTCCATGATCGATGAGGATGGTCGCAGGTTGCATGAGGATAGCGACCAGAGCGATATAGCCTTCCCAATGGTTTACTCCTTGTAGATGTGTGAAACGGCGAACGAACACGATCGTGGCTGGGATGTAGATGAGGTACTCGGACACGAGGGCGGTTGCGCGCATGTAGACCTTGAGAAGGTTGTCTTCGTTTCCGCGAGAGGAGAACAACGCGAACCATGACGGGTTGATCAGAGTACCACTATCTAAGTTAGTTATTACGCTATGTGCATATACGAATAACTTGCATCTTCCCAAGCACCCAACTATGGTATGCGGTCAGGGGCGGATAGTCCAAACCCCACCATTGGAGGTCATAAAAGTACCATCGTGATATAGGGAGGTTTGTGGTGAGTTCCATCCAGTGTCTTTGAGCTTCAAAATCGCCGTGCATGGGTGGTTTCTGATATCCTGTGAACATGTTAGGACACAAATTCAATTGAATGCGCATCAGCACCCACCAGAGTATCCCCAATAGCCCGTCGCCCATCTGAAAAGACCGACTACCATTAGAATACACGGAAGAACGATCCATGCTGAGACTGCGCCTTTTGCTGGCCAAAGGAAGGCTACCAGGGGAAATGCTGGAGCTTTCGTTGCTCCTGTCGCGTCGATCGTGGAGCTTCCTTTGATGGAGCCAGAGGAATCGTCGACCTTCCGCCGTCTACGGAGCTTCCTCGGGGTGTGAGCAGAGGACATGATTAGTTTCCATGGACCGCGTATCGTGAACTGCCGTGGTTTGTCGTTGTCTTCGAGCTTGACACAGAATCACGTGAGCTTCAGGACCCTGAAAATCGAAAAGTGGAGTCTAGAGCGCTAACTTTTTTTTCCTCGATAAAAGTCCAACCTCTTCCCAGCCCGCTTCCTCCAACATCATCACCTCAACCACTTCAATCTTCTACCTTACTCACCAATACTCAATCTTCATTTCAGAGGGTTATTCATACTCGAGCTCTATTACAGCTCAGCAATACAGAGGGCATACTTCCAAACGCAAATACTTGAGGGGTTCGTCACTGTCGGCTTTTTCCATTCCTTGGTAGCATATCCTGCGCACTGCTCTAGCTAGCAGTTGCGACAGTGGATCCAGTGGGCACGAGGGTATTCTGAGGGCACATTGTCTAACACCTAGTCCTCGGCGCTTTGTGGGAACACATGCCTTGGACGTCAGTCAATTCTTGTGGGGCTTGTGGGCTTTGGCTCTGAGTGTACTAGAGAATCTGAGGGTTTTGCACATCGCACCGGATCGTGCGAGAGTCGCGCAGACAGCTTCACGTTGTTTGCGCTTCACTCAGCGAGGGCTTGTCTCTACCAAGATGACGCACAGCCAGACCTTTCCGCCGCCATTTGCCTCCGCGCATTTGAGCTGTTCCTGCCCATCTCCAACACCATAGCTGTCCTTCAGCATGCTAATTCTTGAACAGAAATCAATCAAAATGGGAAAGACCAAAGAAATGAAGAAGGAGAAAAAGTCCAGCAAAGTCGACTCGGTCAAGGCCGGTCGCATCACCAAGCCAGCAGCTTCAGCCGTCAAGGCCGCTGCGCCTGTCAAGGCTTCCAAGAAGGATAAGAAGTCCAAGAAGGTTAAAGAGCCAACACCTGAGCCAAGTTCATCATCCGAGTCTGAGGAAGATTCCTCCGATGCCGAGTCGAGCGAGTCCGAATCTGAGGCCGAGATTGCTGTTCCTGCACCAAAGAAGAACGGCGTTAACGCTACCAAGAAGGCTGTCGCCTCATCCACCTCCGATGAAGGCTCAGATGCCGACAGCGACTCATCCGACTCCGAGGTCGAGGCTCCAAAGGCCGCTGCCTCAAAGACCAACGGCGCCGCAAAGAAAGTCGTCGCCGCCGCAGCAGCAGAATCTGAAGAATCTTCCGACAGCGATTCCGGCTCTGAGGCGGAGAAGCCTGTCGTCAAGGCTAATGGAATAGCTAAGAAGGTAAGATCATCCCGCCCCCCTTTAAGTCGCCTTCAACTAACATCATGTCAGGCTGCCTCCTCCGATTCTGACTCCTCCGACGACTCCGCTTCCGAGTCTGCCTCCGACTCTGACTCCGGCTCTTCCGATGAATCTGAGGACGACACAAAGGTTGCCCCAGAGCCACCAAGCAAGAAACGCAAGGCATTGGACGAGTCTCCATTCGCCGCAAAGAAGGCCAAGTCTGAGGGTGCCGCACTTGACGCCACTGCCCCAGTCGCCAACCTCTTTGTCGGCAACTTGTCATGGAATGTCGACGAGGCTATGCTCCAGGCCGAGTTCGAGGAATTCGGCGAATGCAGCACTCGCATCGTCACCGATCGCGAATCCGGTCGCTCCAAGGGTTTCGGTTACGTCGAGTTCACCAATGCTGACGATGCCGCCAAGGCTCACGCTGCTAAGCAAGGCGCCTCCCTCGATGGCCGTGACCTCAACGTCGACTTCAGCACTCCCCGCCCACCAAAGAACAACGACTCCAACGGCTTTGCAGCTGCCCGTGCTGGTAAGTTCGGTGATCAGCTCAGTGCACCTGCCAAGACTCTGTTCCTTGGCAACATTTCTTTTGAGGCCAACAATGAACTCGTCATGGAGACCTTCCAACCATACGGCACAATCAGCCGTGTCTCCCTGCCAACTGACCGTGAGACCGGTAGCTTGAAGGGCTTTGGGTACGTTGACTTCGACACTGTCGAGGAGGCTACTGCTGCTCTCGAAGCTTGCAACGGTGTTGACATCGCCGGTCGTCGCATCCGTGTCGACTACGCTGGTCCCCGTCCAGACAATGGTGGAGACCGTGGCGGACGCGGAGGTGGATTCGGTGGTGGACGTGGCGGCGGACGCGGAGGTGGACGTGGCCGTGGAGGTGACCGCGGCGGCTTTGGTGGACGAGGCGGCGGACGTGGACGAGGCGGCCGTGGTGGGTTCAACTCCAATTCCACCAACCGCGGTGGCTTCGGAGACTTCAAGGGACAGAAGAAGACCTTCGAGTAAATCGCTGGCTCTTTCTTGTTCAATGATACCCATTTGATGCTTACGATGAGGACTTTCGCGTTGTAATATCACGACTGGTGGGCATACGTCGCATGGAAGTCCCTCACTTCCTTGGCGGGGATGAGACTCTCGCTTGACGATAAAAAGTTTGTGGGTTTAGTGGGGTTGCTTTGGCTTTTGTCTTCAACTTTCCGTTGTTGACTATGTTTCGGTTCGTACTTGCTGGATAGGATGGACACGCTGCGATGGCCACGGCGATGGCCATGTGTATCTCTTCTTTGTAAGTTCTCTTTCTCCCGTGCTGTATTTTCCCGGTCGTTCACGACGTTGGACATGGTGTGGTAAGATTATTCACGTATACTACGGCTCCGAAAATGAAATTTTAGTCTAAACTGAATGCTTTCCTCTTTGATTACTACAGTGCTCATTCCACTTCTCCTGATACCCTTTGATCATGATGCCTGATCTCGCCATAAATGCCTCTCGACCCACTCCAAGCTGGTAGCATAACCCCAATCCGACCGGCGTCCTTGGCAGCAGCAATCAGCGAAAACTCCAGGTCGAAGTGGGCACTGCTGCCAACTATCTGCGTCGGACTGCGACGCTGAAATATATGGGAATTGATACTTTTGTAAGCGCCTTAAAGTAAACGTCTCATTAGGTTCATCGCTAGCAGCAAGATATGGGTATCGAACACGACCAAAATCCGGCCTCGCTCCAATTAATCAAAGTTGACGCCTATCCAACACACCTTCCTCATTCTTAGATCATGTTCATTGATACTGCTTCACACGCTCCCTCTTTCTCCCCGTAAAACACCCAGCACAACCAAGGATACCGCAAAGAAACATGAGTGCCGTAGCCGCCCAGGTCAATCCCAAAAATCCAGTTCCCCGATCCGCGCTCACACCGATCGGTTTACCGTATTTATCAATCACCGAATCGCCCTTGACAGCTACGGCGGTGGTAATAGCGCTCGCCACGCCGAGCGTGAGAAACGCCATCATGGCCGTGAATATCTCGATCGAGGCGGACAAACGGCCACCAGAAAGCATCCAAAAGGCCGCGGTGAGAATAGTGAGGAAAGCGAAGACGATTCCGATACAGTAAAGTACGAAAGCGGCTTTCATCGCTATTCGAAGCGCTTTGACGCCTTTTTCTATATCTTCTGGCCAGTTTAGATCATCCAGCGTGATGGGAACGCCGGACTCGTTTAGAGATTTCTGTAATGCGGCGGTGGGGTCGAAGGCGAACATTGCTGTTTGGTTCGAGCAGGTTGTTACATTTTTGTGGATGTTGGAGGCTTTGATTGTTGCGTTTGGGACGGCTTGGGGTGTGTAGGTTCCGTAGCAGTAGTCGAGGAGGTGGGCGGAGTAGAAATCTTTTAGGCCGAGGTCTTTTGCTAGGCTGGTGGCTATGTTGTTTAGGTCGGAGTCTAGGGACTTGAGGGGGTTAGTGGGTTATTGTAGGCGGAGGGAGGCGTGGAGGTTCTCCCGTGCCGCGAGAAGGAGATCTGAGGTAGTCTTACGTTAACGAGTGGATCCGTGAGGTTGTGGAATAATGAGCTGAACGGATTGCTGGAGGACGAGGAGGAAGTGGTATTGATGAGATTCTGGCCGATGCGGGAGGTATTGAGCTGGTAAGATAATTAGCATGATAGAATCACAGTTGGTCACAAACTTGTAAACTTACAGTAAGAATCGAATAACCCTCCAAGAAATTCGGCTTCGAACCTGCAAACAGACACAAGAACCCCAAGATCAGAGCACCAATCGAGAGCAAGATAGGAACGATGGGTAGGAGCCGCATATTGAGCAATCGATATTGATGTCTGCTGAGTGAGATTTCACTTCAATCGGTGATAACAATTGTAGAAGAGAGAAGGTAGAGGTTACCAATGGCCAAGAAGATATAGCAAACAAGAAACGCGTCACACAACAAAGAAGACCAGGTCACACAAAGCAGCAGACCAGTCACAATAGAGGGTGAGAGAAGAAAAATCCTGCTTGCATCATACATCCTTACCACTTGTTTGCGCGGCGTCCACAAATTAATTTCCCCAGCCACAAATGCTAGGGTGTCCTTGATCTCCACAGGCCGCTGTTGTCCGCGGAACGGATGCGGCCATAGCCAGCGAGGCGCGCAAAGCAGCGGCTGGCCAAGCAGGGTTTTGAGGTGTTCTACCGTAATACTGTGGTGTTGCAAGGGGATTGGTTTCAAGGTCGAGGAGGGAGTGTGACGAGATCCATTTGAACGAGATCCATTTGAACGCTGGAAAATTAGCCGCCGCGATGACGTCTGCCACGAGGTTTCGGCGATCTCCCGTGGTGGCTGTGTAGATTGTGGCTGAAGGGACGCGTACCTCTGTTTTTTGGTGTGATGCTGCATTTATTTTTTCATCAACGCTCTCGAAAGATCTAGCGCGATGAAATCCGCGATGAGGATGGGACTTCTGTAGGGCGCTGGCTGACGTCCTCATGTCAAGGTTCATCTATCTGGAACGGATGACAGTCATGTATAAGCTTTCGTCTCCCGTCCTCAGTCGTCATAATCTGGCCTATATCATCCCTTTTCATGGTGCCATGGTCCATACTCAGCTTCACTATGAATTTTAATTCGGTGTGTGTTGAAGATGAGATGCTATCCTTTCTAATTCCTTGATACCTCGTTAGGCGCGTAAGCCGGACGCTACCCAGTCCGTAGTTTACCATTTCTTTACCGACGAATTACAGCCTAACGACTCCCTGGATCTGGGAATAGACTCCCTCTCTGCGTACAAAAGTATCATGATCCCTTCTCGTCAGTGATGTGAAAACCTCAACTAAACCCCGTCATCGGCCCATACTCGCACGTCTGCATATCAGCGGAGGATATCCACATCGTCCTCCCAGCCTCCGATCGAATCTCAGGAAATGGGAGACGTGAGTAACGAAATGAGAAACATGACCGCAGTTGTCTGCGTAAAACAGACTCCCCCTCAGTGAAAGCGATGGCAGGAAGTGCAAGCGATAATATTGCAAAGACGGAAGGAATGGATGACCACGTGGTTGAGAACAATAATGTAGAAGAGAATGTCCAGGGCTGGGAAGAAGAAACACGGAATCGGTATCCTGCCATGCAGACGGAGATTTTGGTTGTGGAGAACGTGTGCTTCGAATGGGTGCCTGCGGAATTTGTCGATGTTCTTGATACTGATGAGACGGGTACGAGAATTATCGCGGGAGAAAGAAAAGCTTGAGAGGCGCGTTTTTGACAGAGGAGTTATTGCATGTACCTGTATGAGCGGGATCCATTTTAATGGAGCTTTCAGGTCCATTCATGCTGGTCTAGCAATAATCCCTTTTGTGGAAAAAGGGTTTCAGACTTGGTTCAATATAGCTGCGCTCTGGTATTTTCGAAGATGGATAGGCTGCTTGGTTCCACGGTAACATAGTCCCTGGTTCAGAAGATACCCACGATTCTGCATCTTTCGATACCATGTGCTGTAGCAACGAACAATTCTAGCTGAGCTTTTTCGTCAAGGCCATAGCGAGGCTGTCGATCTGGCTCCCTCCCATACCGACCTTTTCCGGTTGGAGTCTGTTGATTTGGGATCGATTGAGATTTTGCAGAACTCAGAAGTTTTTCTGAAGCATAAGAGTGAATCTTGGTTCGCATGGAAATCGGCGTATTCGAGATAGAATTTAATATTCAGTCATTGCCAGAAGGTCCAACAAGCAGAAAGGAAATGCCATTCCGATTCCCCGAAGTGTCCATGTCAATTTCAAACCAAGTCGAAGCTTCGAACCTCCACTCCAGCCTCCCTCAGTCTTTCTGATGTCAGATACGGATAATGCTGCGACGTGCCAATCTTAACATAATCTGAACTCTCGCCTTCCTTGACGAACTTTAGAAGTCTAGGATCACGAGACTGTTCCTCTCCCGTCACAGTATTGGTCCATTTCGCATAGAACAATCCATCTTCTCGATCCAAAATTAAGTGTTTTCGAAAGTTTTCGGGCAACGCCCCAAGAACAAGCTCCCTATCCATGATGCCATCCATATAACATTCTCCAACCACTTGAAAAGAGGCTTTGGCAGTCTCGCGTAGAACAAAAGGCTTTTGGCAACCAAGTATCACACAGACGATATCGCCAGCTCTTGCCGACTTTGGCGCCCATCCCATTTTGCCATTCTCTGTTGTGAAGAAACATCTTCCACGACCGGAGTAGTGTACCCAGTCGAGGAATCTTGACTCATAAGATCTAGTGTCATAGTTCCCGTCTGCTCCGAGTATCTCCGACACAGTCTGTCTGCTAGACTGCCAGTCTGGATCATTTCCCCAGGGGTAAAGGTCACGGAATTGCCCACCGCAAAGAGCACGACAGAACGAATCAAATAAGGCAGCGCCGTTACTGTCGAGTTCACCGAGAAGATTCTTGGGCGCAATTCTGCATATTTCTGAGCATATTACTTCCTGATATTCGCTCTCCTGATAAACCCTCGTATGTTCCAACACTCCTCCGACAATTCCTTCCACTCTCAGAGCACCGTTGCCAAGGTAACGCGCATCCGCAGGGGCCCCCGCATCACAATCAATCCCGCCAAAGAAGCGGGTACTGATCAGCCAGTTTGGTGTCCAACTTGGCAATCCCCCCAGCTCATCCGCCAGCTCACAGCAATGTAAGATATCCAAACGCTTGTGAAATCGGAGAAGTGCGACGACAAGCTGAATGTTCACATCCCGCACAGATTGATCGTAGTCTGTTTTCAATCCGATATCGCCTTCCGTTTCTTGGACGAAACCCAGATTGGCGTAGACTTTATCTCGCGGCTCGAAGCACTTGGAGGATCCTGCCCTACGAAGCACCTGCCATATTGGAACACTCGGATAGTAATCAGCCAACTGCACTATATATATGCCCCGTCGATCGAATGTATCTAATTCTTGGGGCGACAACTTAATCTCCGAAGGCTTGACACAAGTGTTCATCGTGTAGTTGGCCTTCCGAAATTCTTGCCACACAATGGTCGCTGTGCCACACATGACAATTGCATTTTCCCGTGAGAAGCTGATCTCTTGACGCACCCATAATCTCTCAAACCAAGCTCTGCCAAGCAGACAATACAGCGCGCGCCAGTCTCTTGTCAGAAATGGCAAAGGAGTATTCTCATCTGCCCAATGTGGTTCATCGAGACCGATCAGACTTGGCTGAACAGCTCTAATGTGCCAGTCAATATCCACTTTGGAAGCGAGAAGCTCCATGAGCGCCATAGCATGAGAACTATCATCCGCTTCAAGTCCCAGCCATACCACCACGCGATGCGCCCACTTGAAGATATCTTTCATCATCTGGACCTGACTTCCACGCTCTTGCAAGTTTGACTGGTCAATACAGATTGCATCGATCCACAGCTCCCTGGGCTCAGACTCGTGACGGAGATGTACCAGTGCGTCATGAAGATTTGTAGTGACGGACAAGGTCCTTGTTTCGTCGAGGCCGACATAGATCAGTTTGGTTTTTTTTGGGTCGCCCCAAGCATAGCTCAGAGCTTCATATGATTGTCTCGTCGTGTCCATTCGCGTATTGTGTATTGTGACGTGTATGGCGGCAGACTTTGGACCAGGCTGGAGCATGAGTGTTCGAATCGTGCTGATGAATTCGGAAAGCGGTTCGTAGTCGTACCGTGATGAAGCTGGTTGTGACTGCATAATGGATCGAGATCTTTTCGGCATGGTTCGCTGGAGCTGCACTGATCGCGGTTGCTGGGCATGAGAATTTCCAGCGCTGTCTTGTGTGACACGGGACTCCATGATGTGCAAAATTCAGAAACAGACTCAAAATTGTGTTTCGAATGGCGTGGCCCAATTTATACGAGGCCCTCAGCCTCACTGCGATGCAGCGTGACGTCTTCAGCCTGCATGTCTTATCGCTAGGCTGACGCCTTCGGCACTAGGTCCTACGCACAAAACACTAGAATATTGTTGTAAAGGATGATTTAATAGCTCTATACTGTTGTAGAACCATGGTACCAGCATCGCGACGAGAATGCGCGAGACTACAAACGTGACGTTATTTAGTGCAACATTCTTCCGTAGTTTGAGAGATGACAAAATCAAGGCCTTTTTCTCTCGCAGTGTATGGGACAGGCACGGCTGTACTGTGTATGCACCCTGCATCAGTAGTCTGCCTTACCTAGGTAAGAAGTGTTGCACAGCCGAGCTGAATTTCATCGCGATGACTGCCGTTGCCTAACTCTCACCACAACCTCATCCTGCCCATCCAACCAACAAGCCTCCTGCGAGGATATTCCGGTATCGGCTATCGTAAAGAGAAACAGGAACAAATGCTCCACGATCTCCCCCCAGCAGTACACCTTGATCGTACCCAATTGATCTGGTTCAGGAATTCTTTTGCACCACGTGGAAATCCCAGCCTGCCGCAGTCCAATTTGATTAGTCAAGACCTTCCAAAATGACATTTGTAGCCTATGAGACCACGATCTCGTTTCGATTGTCCAATACCCTATCTCGAATTTTGAAATTGGACGACTGATGGTCGCGTTACGTGCCCATCGTTTGCGCAACTCTGCTTTGGCAAAAAAACTAGCGATGATTGGTGTGACGAATGTAATTGGTCCATCCAGTCCCACCGGCGCTTTGGGTGAGAAGACCTCCAAAGGCAAAGCATTGATTTCTTGAAGCAATTTTTCTGTCCTCTTATCCAGAGTTCGGACAGGGTTCGTAGACGCTGGCGGAGCTGTTGGGATCTCGGGTGCAGGCACTGCCACACGATTGTTGAGTGGCACTGCAGAAGTTTCATTGCAATCGATCGCCGCGAATTTTCGCGGGCCACTTTTCGTTCGTCTGCAAGGTGAAAGGCATGTACCAATTTTATCAGGCTCTTGACTTTGACTACTTCGATGTTCGCGTGTTTCCGGTATGACGTGTTCACGAACAGTCACTTGAGAGCCATTCGTTCGAGACATGAGATCATCTCCCTCGAAGGGCGAGCTTGTCGAGGTCCCGTCAGCCACCGTCTGATTGATTTCATTATAATTATTTCTATCTTGCTCAACCGGAAACATGCATCTTTCACTACGAGCTTGGTCCGCAGCATTTTCGTGGCCCCTCAATTTGTAGCTGCTGAGCCTTTCCCAAACTTCAGAAGCATAGAAGCCATTGGTACCAGGCTTTGACTGAACGCCATTGTCACGCGTGTCTTTCACAGAGAAGTGGCGACTTGATGACGGCAGAAATCCAAGTGCTCTTGACTGGCGCACACCGCATCTTTGTGAAGTTGAGCGCGCGTCTTTGAATGCAAGTCGATGGCCAGAAATACTGATTGGTGCGTGACCAAAGGATGGTAACGGGGTTTCTCCATCACTGCAAACCATACTGCTGGGCTCAATCCGTGGAGATGCGTCAAGTGTCTGTTGTCGAGATAAAAGTGAGACCTGGTGTGCTGGAGTGCCCCGTCGGTTCCGGGACAGTTCCCTCGATTTTAAAGCGGTAGGAGAGTCGTCCGGGCTGGGCGAATTCTTGGTCGATACGTTGGATACAGCCGGACTTCCTCCAGTGTGAAGTGCAAGCAGAAGGGCGGATACATCCTTTTTTTCTGAGGTGTAGTATGCCGTGCTAATATCACGTCTTGGTCTTAAAGGTGTGGCAGAGACAGCAGACAAGCCGGTCCTGTCTTTCATTTTCTCAGGACTATGAGTAGAATTCGAGCCGCCGGATTTGCTTAAGCCATACGATTCTGGGAGCAGAGACGATATCGGATCAGCCTCATAAAAAGGTGTAGAGGCGAGAGGCGACCGGACTGGTGAGGGAGAATTTGAGGCTGGAAGATCACCACGTTCAGAGGATAATGAATTCAAGACTGGCTCAGCCGTACGTGGTCTTTTTGCAGGTCGATGTTCGGTCAAAGATAAAGTAGTTCCATCGTAAAACGAGTTTGTGATTATGGAAATCTGTGAATCCAAAGCCCCGAACGCCTTCTGTGTATCCAAAATGACTTGGGTGTCACAATGACGAAAGAATTGATTCGACGAGCCCGGCTCAGTGACATTGAAGCTCTCTAGGCCGAAAGTTCTCGAGTGAGTTTCTTGAGTTGCCTGGGGTTCATCTTCCCGTGAAGCCTGATGTCTCGGATGCTGAAAGGTAGATGGTGCATTGTCGCCATCTCTCTCATCTAGAAAGAGTCTTTTGGATGGCTTGAAATTTTGGTAAGCGAGGGCTTCGTCCCGGTAGAGGTCATCTCTTTCTTTCGTAGTCGGCGCCGAAATATGTACTAGTATCTCGTAAGGCATGATCGTTCGCGATTTGTGATCGTATGAGCCGGGAGCTATACATATTCGAAGAGGAGCTAGAAGTGGCGGCTAGGTATGGTGTTGCATAGGTATCTCGGTGAAGTGTTCCTATCGGGCTCTGATGCGTGCGAAAAGCCCGTGAATGGGCCCTGAAGACGGAATCGTGAAGTAGAAGTTTTGAGTCTGCTTTATCCAAAAGTTGAGATGGAATGTTGGCAATTTCAATGTTGGTCGTTTTGGGCTTCCAGGGCCGGTCGCGTGGCGGAAACTACGAGCGCTTTCCCACGTGATGTCTCGGGATAGACTATTCGATTTTTTATTTCAATTTGCGAAGCGATGACCGCAGAAGGGTAGAGATCATGAAAAGAAGACCACTCGATTATTCTGCCGGTAATTCGTTGATTGCAGGGCCATCTTGGTAGAATACATACATGAATGCATTGTACAGACACTACACTCCAATGCTGGGTCTTTTGGAAGGTATACACTTTCTTAGATCAAGGTAGAAACCGACAAACAGCGTTCTCTCGAAACTATCGATTATACAGGAACGGATCGATTCGAGCCTTTCTAGATGGATGAGAAACGAAAAAGTCGAAGGTGACAAAGTAGGAACCAATTACTCTGAAGCTAGCATGCCTAAATTACATGGATTAGGGAATCAATAATAAGAAATGGTGGCAAAACAATTGTGTTGTACTGTTACCTTTCGTTGATACCTTTTACCGACGATTACCTGATATTGCTCTACATTGTTTCCCACCACTGGAACAGTTGCAAAGCAAACACTGTGTGAAAACATCAGCAGCAAATCAGCAGCAAATCAGACCGATTTCAACCTCATAAAATACCACTTCTTCTCATCGGCTTCTGATCACAAAGCTTGGTCCAATCATGGAAGCCACAGACCATAACACCGAACAAATCCGAGGGGAACGAAAAGCCAAGCTCCTGATAGAAGAGCAAGAGTTGATACTGAGCATTGAGCTAATCGACCTAAACATCGTTCAAGTTCAATTCGAACTAGGTAAGGTCTATGCAGCCCACTATGCGATACCTCGAGCTCCTTTCTCTTCACAGAAACCAAAGATTGCAGAGGGTAGTGTGATCATGGGAGCGGTGAGGCGTCGCATCGAAGAAGAAGAGAAACGCGAGGATCAATATCACACCACTCAGACCGACCAATATCGAGAGATTCGGGATGATGTTTTGGAGACTACGCGCCAGATTGACAGAGATATTGCGGCAGCAGGCGAGGATGAAAACCTCACCACTCCTCAAGATCAAATGGTTTCTGCAGGACAGCTCCAAACCGATGCAGGAACCCATGCTGCAAATATCCTTGTCACGATAAAACGCGATAGTTTGATTCGAAAGAAGAAGGAACTCGAAGAGGAGCTGAGTCTCACATGGAAAAGCCTGGAAATCCTGAACGAGAACACGGAGGCGGGAGGGAATTAGGTATGAGAGCCTTGAGAGGCAAAATTGGAGGAAGGGAATGAGTCTTGCCAAACATGCTTCAGTTACATATCATATATGGGTTCAATAGCTTTGTGCGATACATTAGCCCTTGTGTTGCAGCTACTTAGCGAGAGAGCACCTTCTGTGCTTCAAAATGGATATCAATGGAACCCTCGCGTGAGTGTAAAGTCGCTAGATTTGTATCGTTATCGATCCTGGGTTCGTTCCCTGTTGCCTTATCTCCTGGGGCCTAGCAGAGTAATGATCTCCTGAACCCCCTATGAAATGGTATCGACATTACTCAGACTGCCTTCAATATTGCCATGTTTTGAATGGAGTCTGGAGTGTTCTGATTGCCGGGAATGATGCTTTTTTTTCCGCTGCCTGAACTTGTTAAGATAAATATCCCTCATCCATAGGGGTCATCGGTATGGAGCAGAGTCGAGGATGGACAAAATTGACGACCAGGCAGGATCGTTACTCAGAAGGTCAGGTCAAGGCTGATAGAGAGGTGGGAAGGTCGTCTCCTAAAGTGAAGATGGTCATTCGATTTCATATATGTCGATGATACAGCAGCTCAAAGCATGATTGATGGTGTTTGTTGTTCGTCTGAAGACGACTGAAGTTAAAGTTGTACTTTCAACGATTGAATGCGTAGATATCAGAATGGCCCCTGTCGCCGCGAAGTTCTCAGAACGTACGTGCACGAATATTTCCTCGAGAATGCGCCCACTAACAATTTTGCTGGACGACAACGACCTCTATATTTCATTTTACACGATGGCACCGGTATCTCTCCTCGATCTTGTGTCGGCCCTCCCCTCCAACGATGGCTGGGGTCCCGCTGCCTCCACGGAGACCACCCTCGATGGCGTACCATACGCTCCATACTCCAAGGCCGACAAATTAGGGCGTATGGCCGACTGGACAGAAGGAAAAGACCGCGAACGAGGTGGAAGACAGCAGTACGGTGGCAGGAACTACAGAGGTGGGACTTTCTTGACCCGCTACTTGGCATATATCGACTAATTTCCGCAGACCAACAAGTATATGGCGCTGGACAACAAAACAATCCATTTGGAATCATAGCCGCAGAGGAGGAGGCCACATTCTCTGTGGTCGATAACACTCGAACGACTGCCCGAGGACGTGGATTTGGAAGGGGTGGAGGAACCGTCTTTCGCGGACGAGGACAACGAGGTGCCCAGAACCAACGTGGTGGCCGTGGCACATTCCAGAGAGTCGGAGGTGGAAGAGGCGGACAGCAAAGCGGATACGACAACCGAGGAGGGCGCAACAACCGTGGTGGAAGACGTTTCGGTTACAGGGACGACAAGCCACAGCGGAATCGCGATGCTTCGATTCAAGTTAAGCCAGATTGGGGTCTGTTGGAAGAGATTGATTTCTCTCGCCTCATGAAGTTGAGCCTCGACACTCCAGACGGTGATGACATCGACAGCTATGGATTCCTTTACTACTACGACCGCGCATACGACAAGAATCCTGGTGCTAAGACTTCGGAGCGTAAACTGAATGTGCTAGAGCGGGCAGCATACAACGTGACGACTTCCAGCGATCCTATTATTCAAGAACTTGCCGACAAAGACGAGGGCACTATCTTTGCAACAGACAACATTCTTTCCATGCTCATGTGCGCACCGAGAAGTGTCTACTCGTGGGACCTGGTCATCACGAAACACAATGGCAAGGTCTTTATTGACAAACGGGAGGGATCCTCGCTCGACATGGTCACCGTCAACGAGAACGCTGCGGATGCGCCTCTCGAGGTTTCGGAAGGAAACAAGGACAACATCAACAACCCGGGCGCACTGATGATTGAGGCCACACACATCAACCACGTCTTCCCCATCCAAGTGGTCACAGAGTCAGACAGCCCTTCAGCAAGGAAAGACATGCCAAATGAGCACCCATTCTACAACGCACAAGAAGAGACGGACCCACCTGCATCAAAGGCTTACAAATACCGACGGTTTGACTTGTCGTTGGCGCAAGATGAAGATCCGCTGCATCTAGTTGTGCGAACAGAGCTGGATGCGGTCGTCAACAATGCAGTTACTGGCGAGGAGCAACATTTGGTCATCAAGGCACTCAACGAGTTCGACAACAAAGCACAAGGCAGCGGTGGCGCTCTTGACTGGAGAACGAAGCTCATGTCTGGACGTGGTGCCGTCGTTGCGACTGAAATGAAGAACAACAGCTGCAAATTGGCCCGATGGACAATACAGAGTATCTTGGCCAAGGCAGACATTATGAAGCTTGGGTATGTTGATCTCATGGCGATGTCGAGAACGATTACTAACCTTTGACAGCTTTGTCTCTCGTGTCAACCCGCGGTCACCGAACGACCACGTTGTGCTCGGTGTCTTGGGCTACAAACCTCGCGACTTCGCGGCCCAGATGAACCTCAATATTGCGAACGGTTGGGGCATCGTCCGCACGATTGTCGACATGGTTCTCAAGATGGACGATGGAAAGTACGTCCTCGTTAAAGACCCTAACAAGAACGTCCTGCGCCTCTACCAGGTTCCAGCGGACACGTTTGAGGATGATGGCGAGGGTGCTGCTCACGCCAACGAGGCTGCCGATGACGACGAGTAAAAGGTGTCTCAAATAGCGGTCAGCAAAATGCTTCGATTGGTATCATGGTCTCTGTCACGACGAAAATGACTCTTTAGATAACATGACTTATGGCGGAGGGATCTGTTCATATACAGGGATTTGTGAAGTCTCATATCAGATGAGACAGTGTCGAGACGTACCGAAGGGCGAAATTCGTAGCTTTGTCCGAATGGAGCAATGCATGAATTGAATTCAATCTGTTCGCCATCCTAATAATTTGACCCATCTTTCTTAACCATCTCAAGCACCGACCTTCGCTTAGAACAATAACATACCAGAGAGGCGATAGGCCCAAGTAGGAGAGGGTGCAATCCTGCATAGGCTGGGAAGACTTCCTGATCTTACTCATCCCCCGAAAACGCCACCTCATCTCGAATTGAAATCATCGTATGGCCTCATAGAAGTCAGCGATCTCATCCAAACCTAGACTGGCACGTCGTCTATGAGAATATGGCGTCGGGTGAACTACACGTTCTCCGAAGGGACCACTTCCGGCACAGATCAGTAGCTGGCACTGATGTAGAGCTCAGAGGAAGATAATGCTGGTTATGAGATTCTCTAACGAGCAAATGAGGTTGGAGGAGGAGGAAAGATGGATTTCGGAGGTTCTCCGCCAAATACTATTTTTAGCAATATCCATCCTCAAAGACGGAGTAACATGTGTGGCACAAAACCAGCATCTACAAAATCCTGGCGAATTCAAAAGCCAACTTCGAGCAATTGCTCATTGCCATCTGCAATGTGACATATCACGTATGACAACGGATTGTGCGATTACCAACCTTGCTTGTGCGGCTTGTCCAGAACTCAAAATTCTGCCCTCCCGCAGTTGCCTCTCGATAGCCGGCCGAACTGGCCAAAAGTCTTCAAACAGCTCCACGTAGACCTTTCCCAAGCAAACAAATGCAAACATAGCATACCGCCGTCCCATTTCCTCTCCATTCTCCATTCTCCATTTCCCCACTGCCAGGGGTCCGTGCCCACCGCATTTACTTCTAGCGCCACACATCCCACCACCATAGCTTTCACCATGTTGCCAGCAGAACCCGATAATCCTTCGCCCAAAACCAGTGTACCGCCTGCTGCGGTACAACCTGTCGACTATGAGGTCCCAAACACACAGAGCATGCCTTCCAAAGTGTCGCGGCCTCCAGTACGGCGGCCTAGCTTCGAGCAGGTATACTACAGCCATATTCTTATACGAACGCCTATACTGACATTTCCCCAGCTCGACTCAACAGAGGTCGCCAACGCCATGGGCATCGCCGAGAAACTCAAGAAGATGAAACCCTTCAGTCCTCCCAAACCGCCGAAAAAGAAGGAAGTCAAAATACCAACGCCACCGCCCCCGAAACCTGCCGTGTTTACCCCTCGTCCCCCTCCAGAACCTTTTTCAGACAAATCGAATCCGGACGGTATAGCGTTGAGATCTACGGCGAGTCTGTTGCAGATGCAGGCCGCGAAGGCGAGGCAAGATTTACAAGAGCTGGAGCAATTGAAGGCGTTGGCAGTGGAGGATCCCGTTGCATTCACACAAGAGTTAGTGGCCGGCAGGTTAAAGACGCAGTCGAACACGGGAGGAATCCTCGGTCCCACGCTGGGATTCATGGAATTCCTCTTCCAAAAGAACGACGTTACAGAAGACCCCAACTCCACAAAAGACGAACCATCAAAACCCACAACGACCACCACCACAGAAGAATCCCAGACCAACACCTCCCCACCTCCCCCGTCAGACACACACCCCAAATTCCCCCAAATCCCCACTCCACAAAATATCATCCGCGTTCCCCCCATAAACTGGGCGAAATACGGCGTCGTCGGCGACGCCCTGGATAAAATACATGAAGACCAACGCACAAATCCGACACCAAGTCAACCCGAGGTTCTACCCACCAGAGACGCACAGCCCGCCCAACCGGTTCTGGAACAACATCAGTTCAGTGCGGAAAAGGCGCCGGCGTATCAGGTTGCGGCGCCTTATGATCCGTTGAAGGATACGCCGGTGGGGGCTGTAGGGAGGGGTATCGGGAAGAGTTGATTGATGTTGGTTTTTGGGGTGTGTTTTCGCTGATGGTTTTGCTTCGATCTCAGTTGAAGGGGAAAAAAAAGAAAGAAGCGGAATAAGAAGTGGAGAAAGTAGCCGAAGAAATAGATTGACTGATTCGGTCTGGCTGCACGGGGAAAAGAGGCTGGCTTTTGAGGTAGTTAGCTAGCTAGTTTCAATATCTGACTTCCCATCTCGTAGAGTCCTTATACTTCTAAAGTGGAATATTATCCAAGAACTCTATAATGATTTAGGAACCTTTACAAGCAAGTGAAATCCCCAGAATGAAAAATAGGAGAGAGATAGAGAGAGTAGGTATTAAGTATTTCCATTCTTCATTCAGGTATAGATGTAAAAATTCCACACCGAACAAACACCACGAAAAACGAGATGAGAGTATCGTCATCATCAACACCATTAACAATCACAAGAATGCAAATTGAAACCCTTCGTTGAACCCCGCTTTCCCCCGCCCCCGCCCCCCCTTCCCTCCGGGGGGAGTCTCGATGCTCCACCCCGCTCTCGCTCCGCTCCACCCCCTCGATCATCCCAGCTCATCAGCTCAGATACGCACACCATTTGCGCCATTAGTAGCGAGCGGCGATTCCTTGGCATCATGATACATCTCCGCCGGTGTCACGTTCTTCTCGTTATAACCTCCATTTCCATTGATCCCATTTCCATTGATCCCATTTCCATTGATCCCATTTCCATTGATCCCATTTCCATTGATCCCACCACCGTTCGCGCCACTTGTAGCAGTAGTGGTAGCACCAGGTTTCTCAGGATACAAACCCGTTTTCGCACCAACGCTATGCGCGCCATTAATACCATTGAGGCGTACAGTATCGTCATCGTATTCAAGCGTCAAAGACGTGGGGATGGGCGACTCTTTACTAGCGAAATCGAGGTAATGACGCATCCTGATACCAGCGAGGTGATCTTCTGTGATACTGAATTGGCCCAGACGACCCTTGGCGCGACGGATATTTTTGAGTTTGAAGACTTCGCGGAGGGTGGCGGCGAGGGAACAGCCGACGAGGCGGGCGCCGAAGCAGAAATGTAGACCGTGGCCTAGCAGTGTGTAATCGGAGAAAGGGCGGTGCGGGTTGAGGATTTCGGGGTTGGGGAAGGCGATGGGGTCCATGGCTGCTTTTGAGGTGGCGACGAGGACGGTGCGGCCGGCTTTTATGTGGACGGGACCGCGGGCGCCGTCGAGGACTGTGGTGTCTTTTGTGGCGACGCGGGGGAGACCGGGGACGACGCCTGCGTGGCGCATTCCCTCGAAGACGAAGCCTTGGAGTTCGCGTTCCGAGTCGGCTTCTGGGAGGTGCGCGAGCTCGACGATGCGGTCTTTGTATTTTTCGTAGCCGGGCGAGAGGAAGAGGTCGATTAGGAGGGAGGCCTGTTGTGTGATGTTTCCTGCGACTGGGGCGCCCATGCCTATGCAGTCACCTACTAGATCACCAATTGGGAGCTTGGTGCTGTGGAGGGCTTTGTAGAGACGGTCGGCGTGAGGCCCGACTTCAAATGCGCTTCCCTTCTCTAGCCAGTCGACGATCTTCTCCTTTGCCCCTCCCACCTGGGTTTTGAGGTGTGTTTCGAAGATTGCACGTAGGCCCTCTGCGGCTTTCATGGCACCTTCTTTGAGTTTGATCTCGTTCTTGGGGATGATATTGAAGGACTGGTACATGAAGAGGACGAGGTAGGCTGTGAAGGCCTCGTGGATGCTGAGCAAGCCGCGAGGTGTTTCTTGTGTCTTGAGCGGTATAGCGAAACGTTCTGCGAGCCAAAGGATGGGCGTGATGTTTGTGACCCCTTTGACGATGTCGATGGATTTTCTGCCCTTGGTGAAAGAGAGGGAATTCTTCTCGATCAACTTCTTCACGTTGGTGCGGAAGAACTCTGAGACGTTCTTCTCGAACCCTTCTTCGAAGAAGACCTTGTGTAGGATCTTGGAGCGTTCGTCGTGTTTCGTGGCAGAGTCCCAGCCAATCATAAAGTCGTGACCGGCGGTACAGTCTCTGATGGCCTTCTGGTACATGACCACGAAGTTGTCACGATCCTCGAAGACTTTCTTGCATCCTTCTTGTGTTTGCACGCTGACAATGCCTAGATCATCTGCTGGCCGCGTGGTGTCGTACTTGGCGATCGCCTTGTTACCGGTGAGAATGCCTTTACTGGCCTCGGGCGTGTAAAATGGTAGTAGTGCGTAAGAACTAGTTCCAGTGAAGGCACCTGGAAGGCCGTTGAAAAGGAGTCCAGGAAGAACACCACCATATGCACCGGGAACAGCAGCAGATTGCAGCTTCGCAGCACCCCATTGCGTAAGGGTATTGGCGTTGAAGTCGTAACTCAGGAACCTATCACCACGCACAAGAGCTACCGCATCGTCCAGAATTCCACGACCGGTTGTTTGACCAGGGCACACACCACTGCCCGGTATGGCCGGCTTGGTGCATTCGGCCATCAGTCCTGGATACAACTCCATATTGTCAATGTGACCATAGAGAAGTTCGGCAGCTCGCGCAGTCTTCGCGTCCTCGCACCAATCCTGGAAGTTCTCGTATGGCTTCAAGTTGAGGTATGCGCGGAATCTAGAGATAGTTAGCTTGGTGGTTCAGATACTGACCAGGCTGACACTCACTCGTTAAGCGTGCAGACGTTGAACATGTTTCTTGCTTGCAATTGACCCATGATATCCACGACTTTGAGACTGGCAGGTGTGCCGTGTGGCCCAAAGGCGTGGGCAGGCTCTTCGATGCAATCTTTGATAATCTTGGCAAGGTCTTCGTCCTTGAACCGACCATCAGCCTGGCGCTCGATGCCTCCGAACGTCCAGAACTTCGCATCCTGGGACATGAGCTTGTGACCATGGATCATCATGATCTTTTCGAAGTGCTTAGGTGTCACATCATCGAGAGAAGCGAGGTCTGGGAAAGTACCATAGATCAAGTCGGACATCCACTTATCATCAGCTGCGCTCAAGGCTGCGTGCCAATGGTACAGGACTGCAAATTCGACTGACACAACGTTGCCAGAACCACGTTCCACTCGCTTGCCCAACTTCTTGATTTCCTTTCCGAGATCAAGTGACCATTCCGAATTTGCACGAGGGGTATTCAGGATGGCCGCAACATAATCTTTCAATACAACAGAGGCGAAAAAGCCGACATTGATGTTGCGAGTAAGCTGGAAGATGTCTTCGTCTTGCCTAGAACCTTGTCAGATGATGAGGCCAAAGCCCAATTTTAGAACGACTCACCATTTCTGGCCTGCCTCGTCAAGCTCATCCCACGGCTTATACTTTCCGTCCTCGTTTACCGAGAACAAATTTTCTGCAATTTGGTTGTGGTTTCTCGAAAACAGGAGACATATTGCAACCACCCCTGGAGGCATCATCATGATTCTTTCGGATGCAATAACGTCGGGGAAAATGAGACCCATGACGTTTGTTCTCACTCGCGTCTGCTCCTTTTCCGTGTTTCCGTACAATGTGCTCAGGTCAACATAACTCGAAGTTTCGTTGATCCATTCATTCCCTTTTCCTCTCTTTGTCTGGAAACACTCGTGAATGACCATGGTTGCGAAAGAAAAGAACAGTCGGTTAAGACCAGAAGGGTGCTTGCGAAATTCACCCTCCTCACGCTTGAGCAGTGCTTCGAACACGGACTCCACATCTGGCAAGTTAGGTCCCTTAGGGCGCACCGGGGGCACACTTCTTGAATACGGAGTGCCAGCCTTGCCCATCTCTGGTACTGAGGGGTGGTCAGTATATCTTCTGTGATTGCTGGACCGCGATACATACGCCAAGGGTTGTTGCCGCTGCCATCGTGCTTTCTGTACCTCGTCGTCGGTCCAGCGACCGTGGGAGGCGGGTGAGGCAAGTCATCCCACAACATGCTGATGAAGCCGTCTGAAACGGTTTGGCTCAGGCCACTATTCAGAGGCAAGCTTTGAAGCATGGCCACTCCATTCTCAAGCAGAAGATCTTTGTCATTCATGGGCTCTCCCGATGCCAAAGTGGTGATGGCGCTGGCCACAAACTTTGCATTTTTCAGCCCAAGGTGCTTCACATCTTGACCTATGGTCGTCTTCTTGTTGTCGCTGGCTCCAGCGGCCAATTCTGACCTTCCATCTGCTGCTTGGGTTGGCTTGCGGCGGATGCTTCCCACCAGAGTCTTTAATTTGCCGGCCATGTTTGATTGAAGTGAGGAAAATTGGGGATTGAGGAGGGCAAAGACAAGACAAAAAGGAATCAATGCAAGGAAAAGCGAAGGATATCTTTCGTGTCCAGCTGCAAGATGGGTTCCACGACGATCACAAGCTCGAGCGACGGAGGTTGTTAGCTACAGCCAGCCACATTGACATTATGTTGCAGAAACCTTGACGATCAGTCGTCGGGCCTGATCTGCACAGCTGGCATCCCGATCGGTTGGAGGTTGGCAATGCAGCCGAGCTCAGCTCGTAAAGACCCTAGCACCGAAGCGCGTAAGTGGCACGGTGAGAAGGTCAGCACTTAGTGGAGTCTCCGTCTCCGTCGTTGTAAGTCGAGCACGAGACTCAACGACGAAGCTGCATCATGCCCATTGCCGGCGCGGTGCCTTGCGACTACTCGGCCGTGTTCAGGCACTAGGAGTACAGATAGGTGGGACTGAGTGTAGCAAGGGACGTTGCTGCTTGCTTCTGGCTGGAGATAAAGAGTTCATGCACGGGCAGAATGAAGCAACGCAACGAACAGGCGTAGTCCTGGTTGGACGATGGCGATGGCGATGGGTGATGGTGGTGGAGCAGGTCGTGGCGGCGGCGGGCAGAGCTGTATCATGACCCACACAGGGTCTCAGCAGCGAATGGGAGGGAGCCCATTGGCATTTGATGGTCGATGATGGATAGCTGGGACTTGCAAAGAAGATCTCAAATTGTGCGAACCTACCTGCTACCGAGTACTATGAGAATGGAACGCGCCCGGATTGGCCGAGGGCCGGGTCGCGACGGGAACGATGGGGATGGGGCCTGGCACGGGCACGGGTAGGTATAGTACTAGTATACTTGTAGGACCCCAGTACCAGACTACGGACACCCACTGCCCCTAGCACCAGGGACGGCCATCCACTGCCACTAGGTAGGGCCATCCACTGCCACTACGAACAGCTTTGCTTTTCAACAGCCACCACCCACCACCCACCACCCACCATCGCACAAACACGTCCATGGATGCATGTGCATGAGGGGTTTGGCCGCCTAACGACTTCGAGCACCCACGGATATCTGCAATCTGCACAACCATCCCTAGTCGGCTAGTTCCCTCTGCTTCAAGTTTGATCTGCCCGCAGAGTTTCTGGCAGTGAATGGCGGTGTTTTGCAAAGCCTTCGATATCCGGAGTAGCTACGCGAACTCCCAATCTCAACCCCTTGGACGCTGTAGGAGACACGAGCTATCCATCACTCGACCCACTCTTCTAGGAGCCAGCAAAAGGATGCGGAGTCGCTGCCATCCCAGCTTGGGAACGCCGCCACCATCTCAAGAGATGCGCAAGAGCAAGATCCCTCTCCACAAGCCGTGTCGGGGCGCTTACTAGTGGCTGGCTGAAGGGGATCGTTGCCCATCTTGCATATGCATCTCGACACTTATTGCTCGACCAGAAAATGTTTTACCTCACCATGGTGTTTCCATCCGCCCCTCTCGCAGCCTGTCCGTGAATGTGCTGACATTGTTATTTGAGGCCGTCTGTCGGCTTCCAATTACTTTTTACCGCTTTTATCCAAACATCCCTCACCATGGCTACAGGCTCCAGTTTGCCCAACTTCACAGACCGCAGGAGAAGGAGCTCGGGGAGTTATCCTATCCAGACCTCGGATTACACCCCACATTCACACCCAGCTCCAGCTCCAGCTCCAATTACAGAAGAAACAGCCAAGCCTCCAATCCCAGCTTCCATTCGTGCCTGCAAGGATGCCGATCACGTGAATCAAGGAGGTCGCACAATTGTAGTCTGTCTGGACGGTACCGGCGATCAATTTGACCATGACAACAGCAATGTCGTTCATTTTGTATCTTGCTTGAAAAAACATGAGCCGAACAAGCAGGCCACCTACTACCAGTCAGGGATTGGAACTTACGACAGAGGTGGTCTCAAGAACGGAATAGGCGCTGCGTTGGATGGCGCCGTAGGAAGGTTCGTTTTCACACCGCGAATACTAAGATCAATGCTAACCACCGCAGTGGTTTGGGTGTGCACATTGTGGATGCCTATAAATTCTTGATGCAAAACTACCGCGAGGGCGACCGAATCTGTTTGCTAGGATTCTCTCGCGGAGCCTACACGGTTCGATGCCTCGCTGGTATGCTGCACAAGGTTGGTCTGTTGCCAGCTTCCAACGGGTCGCAAGTCAACTTCGCCTATGATTTCTACAAAGACGACTCGGAGGAAGGCTGGGATATGAGTGCCGAATTCAAAAAGACCTTCTGCACCGACGTCAACGTCTACTTTGTCGGAGTGTGGGACTGCGTTGCAAGTGTGGGTTTCTTCCCACGCAAGCTACCTTTCAGCAAATCACCCACCAACTCGATTGGCTATTTCCGTCACGCCATGGCACTGGACGAACACAGGGCGAAATTTAAAATCTGCCAATGGGCACAACAAGACCCAGGCAATGACGGCGCAGACGACGCACCAGCGCAAGGTATTGAACGCCGCCCAACCTTCGACGATACACCAAAAGCCAAAATAAAGCGTACATTCAACTGCTTCGGCTCCAGCAAAGAAGAAAAAGCCATTGCGCAGGCTCGGGAGAATGCAGCGGCAGCGGAAAAAGCGCGAGCAGCTCGCCACCACTCCTTCCACATCCACGACGACGACGACTCGAGCGACAACAAGAGCCAAAAAACAATCGAGCAAACCCGCCTCGAAACCTCCTTCGACGCCCTCGACGCCAAAACCCGCAAGAACCCCGTCTGCAAAACCGACGTCCTGGAAGTCTGGTTCATGGGCGCCCACGCAGACATCGGCGGCGGCGCCGTCCCCAACGAACGCCGGCACATGCTCTCCCGAATCCCCCTCCGCTGGATGATCCGACAATGCTTCGAATGCAACACGGGTATCCTCTTCGACGTCGCGGGTCTCGCAGAACAGGGCCTCGACATCCACACCCTCTACCCCACCTACCAACCACCCACCCAACCCGCCGCCGTCCCCCCAAACTCAGTCCTAGAGCGCTACGAAACAGGAACCCTCCCGGCAATCCAACACCGCTCCAAAATGCTCCCCATCGGCACCGAATCCTACCTCGCACCCCCCTTCGCTCCAAACTCAGATCACCACTACGCCCACCTCCCCGAATGCACGGAGGAACACTTCGACTCCCTCGAACCCGTCAACGATCAGCTCGTCCAGGCGAAGGGGTGGTGGCTGCTGGAATTGTGGCCTGTAAAGGTTAGAGTGTTGCAGAGGGATGGGGATGGTTGGGTTAAGAAGGTAAGATGTAATTTGGGTAGGTATAGGGCGGTTAGGGATAGGGGGCCGAAGATGCATTGGACTGTTAAGAGGAGGATGGAGGAGGGGAAGTATGTTTGTAGGGGGCGGGTGGATGATAAGACGGTTTGGAAGGTTGTTGCGTAGAGGGGTGGGAAATTGGAGTTAGCAGGGTAACTAATAGCTAAGGGGTGTGAGGGAGATCTCCGTGTGTGTATTTGTATGTATCCATCTATGTAATCACCCGTCTAGATTTTCTAATGTAATACACAAACACCGAGCAATCGTCCTAATCTCCCTTCAATCCTGTCCCAACACTANCATGCTTCACGAGGGAATGGTTCTCCCTTTTTTCCCCATCACGAACAGGTCTGTCCAGTACTCCGACAGCGAAATCCCTGTTACCTACCTCCCATCCATCCATCCATCCATCCACCGTCAGCGCTTCAAAACCTCGCCTGACAATAGTATAACGCCATCCAGAGTCTAGAGTATCCTGATCATGTCTATAGCTCGAAATCTTTACTCGCTGCGCCTGAAATCGAGACCACCGAGCTAGTTGCCCCCGGAATAATCAGAATCCCACCAGAGCCTTATACCGATTGCTTATGACTACGCCGATTGCTTAGACTACACTGATTAGTTAACTACATCGACGCCCATTCACACCAAACCCCCGATCAAAACGGTACCAGCGAAAACAAGAAAACTAACAAAAACAGGGCATCAATCGTCCTTCGTTTTGCAGCTGCGATACCGAGCGCAGCGATGACGGCGGCGATCTATTTCGCTCTTCCAAAAATCGTGTTCTCATTACGGCCTAGGAGGATTGTGTAGAGTGCTCTTGCGACGGTGAGGAGGATCGTCAGGACGAAGAGGGTCAGGATGGTAGATCGAGTTTTCTGGGTGGATGGTCTAGAAGTGTCGGTGTTGCCCTTGTTGAGGTCGAGTTTGGGATTTTCGTTGGACTGGTGGCGGTGTTAGATGGAGTTAAGTAGTAGAGAATGAATGGTGTGAGGGAAATGGGTACCTGCATCTTCTTCTTCTTCTTGTTTTTTGTCGCGTTGGGCTTCTAAATCGATGGGGTGGGTTTCGTTGGGTTTGGTTTGATTCCACTTGAAGGGTACGTGGTCGAAATCCCGGATTGTACATGCAGTGCCGTGTGTTGCGTTGACGGTGGATGTCGTATCGTCTAGCCCGTCCTCCGCAGTCATCAGGGTACCTGGTTGTCCGCGACCAAGGTCGATGCCGGAAGAGTGACCACCATCACTGCCGGAGGTCTGGCTGGAGGAGATGGAACTTGATGGGATGTAACTGGCTTGTGAGGCCCGTGCGGCAGGTCTCCTCAGGTTCCCTTGGTTGTCAAAGAGACTGAGGGACTCGACGAGGTGAGGGCGGAGACGGATGGTGTTGACGTCTGCAAGGTGGAGAGTTAGCAGGCTTGGGATATGGTTGATTGATGACGAGGATCAAGACGTACCGACGCCTTCGAACATTTCCTCAGGACGTTGTGCCGAGTCCATCTTTTTTTGTGCTTGCTGGATCCGTTGTGCTGCGGATGTCGTGAGAATGGCTCGAAGAGGACAGGAACAGTGCGATCAAAGACGTGGACTTGCGAGCATAGACGAGGTAGGTCCTGCTACGCAGCTTCCGCCGTAGAGACTCGGCAGCTTGGAGAAGGGTAATTGTGGGGTGGTGAACTGCTAATCGGCGGTGGGAGGTGGCGACTCTTTTCTAGACCGTCAAAAAGTATCGCCAGCGAACCACCGTGTCAGCCGCCATGGAATCGTTCTGCAGGGGGGCTGACTGTGGGCTAAGGGGTGCAGACTGCGATTTAACCACCCACTGGGCCATTTTCAATGACATCGGATGGCATACGTCTGTTTGCACAGCGGACACAGCCCGTTTGGATTCACCGGACGGCGTGAAAGGAGACGGTGCATATGTCGACAATGGACATGATGGGCGACGCGACAGCTGGCAAGTCGGCGAGGATGAGGGGTAAGTTGTGGGAAGAAAGAAGATGTTTGTGTGTTGGTGAAGCTGTATCCAAGGTTCCATCACCTCTCCCCTCGTTGTCGTTGCAATCCATAGTTCTGCAGGGTCTTGGCAAACGCGACGATAAGAAGAGGGGGAGGGGAGACGAGTCGGTGCCTTGCGAGTGCAGTGCGACGGATCAACTGGGAATAGCGTAAACCTGACTCCCCGACATTAGCGCACAAAGGTTCTTCACCCTCTGTTCTGCCAAGGACTTCTTCCATCTCTTTCCGCCGTGCTGTGCGAGGAAAAACAGGTTTATTCAGATTACCACTTCGGGGAGCTAAGAAGCCCACTTTTTAATTCACAAACCTTTACCTTAGCCAAGCGCTGACCAAACGCTTGCCAAGGAATTCGTAGAAAATATAGAAAAGGGAATAGATGATCGTCAGACTATGCGCAAAAGGATGCAGTGCAAGAGAGAAGACTCCGACACGTCGTGAAGAAAAGCTCCATTGCGCATCGTACAACAAAGCTTGCTGCGACACCGACGCCCAAAGGAAAAACTAATCGATTTGGTACACTGCTTGAATAGACCAGGTGGCGCCAGGCACATGGTATGGCAAAAGGATCGCATGGCACTCTCCACTGGCATCGACCCCCTCTTCGCTCTGGCGGTTTGGATCGCAACCGAACCTCCCGAATCCTTAAGCCTTTGCTGCGGGCTGGGTAATCGTGTTGCCGCCGTCGGGATACAAGATCTGATCATTATAGAATACACCGCCCGGTCCAGCAAGGAACAGAACCGTCGCCGCCATGTCGCTATCATTTCCTGGACGGCCTGCAGAAACGTCAGCTTGAAGTCAGGTGGCGAACCGGAGATATCGGCCTTAAAGGGCAGGCCTTAGTTGGGAGATCCGGAGGGAGCGACAAACCTGATGGTGTTGACATTTTCTTGTCAATGGTGGATTTCTGGTCTTCGCCGGATTCGCCCGTTGTCATCTACGAAAAGTGTCAATTGACGAGCAAAGAAGGATCCTGAGAAAGTGGGTGTTCATGGAAAGCCTTATAATCTCTCGGCCTCCGCAAACCAACGAAGCCGAAATTAACCAATAGCACCAATATCGTTTGGGAAAAACACCTTACCTCGCTAGGAAATACGCCTGGCGCGATTGTATTGACCCGAACTTTCGTGTCCTTGAAGGTAGTCGCCAGCATCCTCGAAATGTGAGTAGCGGCCGCCTTGCTCGCCGCGTACGCCGGCTGTCCACCCGAAGTTCCTCGCATCTGTCCCGAAATACTCGACACATTGATGACACTCGACGAGTAACCAGGTGTCTTATCCCCACCCTTTGCAAGCTGAGGTAAGAAAGCTATGGATGTGAAAAACGGTGCCGTGGAATTGGTCTGGAAAGTATCCGCCCAAGATTGCGGATCGGACTTCATGAAGTGCTTCGAGATGGCAACGGGGTCATTCATGTCTGGCTGTCCATTTGAAGAGAACTTGGTGTTGTCATCGCGGGCAATTCCCGCGTTATTGACCAAGAGTTGAATTCCTTCTGGTTCCTTCTTGGATATCTCGCTGGCCAGCCTTTCGATTTCGGTCTTGTCGTTCACATCGCCAGGAAGTGCGATGATGTTTCCTGGGCCGGTATTGTACAGATCTACAACCTTCTTGAGGGCTTCCTCTCGTCGGCCTGTAATGTAGACCTTTGCGCCGTTCGAGGCAAGAGCTTGTGTAATCATCAGCCCGATTCCCGAACCTCCTCCAGTCACAATGGCGGTGACGTGGCTGACATCGAAGAGCTTTGATGCCTTGAGCTGCTCGTTTGGAGAGGATTGAGATGCCATTGTACGTATAGCTTGGGGGCGAGGGTCTTGAATTGAGGTTAATCTGAACGGAGTTGAAGTGGGTTGAAAATTTGCTGAGCAGGCTATTCTGGTTGTCCTAAGAGTGTTGAAAGAAGGTAGATACCTCAAACTGAGCCGACGAAGAGACATGTCTGGAAGGTGGTGTCAATGAGTGGATTTGTATTGCTGTTGACCATATCAATGACGCAAAGTTGCCGTTACCACTTATAGACGTCATTGCCATCTGAGCAGCTAGCATAATTTGCCATGCCATCTTTTCGAATTCTTTACAACTGCAATGGAAGTATTATGAAAGAGTATCATTGACGTCGTAGAAAAGATTTGTGGTCGAGGGACCTCAGATCTGTAGTCGCCAGCCACCTGCAGGATGATCAAGAGGTACCTAGGATCCATAACTACCCTCGTGCTCGAAAAACGGCGGAATAATAATCGATTTAATCGTACGCTGGAGTCTTGATCTTTACTATCCTGAGAAGGATTTCTCGTCGCAAGCCTGCTAGAACAGGTGAGAGAACATGAAAACGATAGATCAAGAGTTGCGTCCAGGCCACCCTTGCTTTTAAGGCTTCCTCTCATCGTGCTTCTACCAAACTTCCCAGTAGGTAGCCAGGACACAATTCCAACACCAGAAACAGGGAGAGAAGCCATAATAAGTATCCATAAGTGGAAAGAAGTAGAGAGGAAGTCTTCGGAAAAGATTAACAATGCAGCGGATTCATATCTAAGTATTTTATCGTTGACCGCTCCAATGTGCGCATACCACGTTTACCCGCATTACCCTTGCCAGCGATCGCGGAATCAGATGCATCGGAATAGATCCCGAGTTTTTAAGCTCTTTCCTTCTTACCGTATGGACAACCTTATGCAAGGCTGTTCAAACAAGAGCGTTTCAGATGCCGTGCTCGCTCCAAGTTTGTGCTACACGTCAACACAAACAGATCCAAAATCGGCAGCCCGAGTTCGGAAAAACGCTATCATACTCGTAGGCTCGCGTATATGGGGGAAAGAGTAAAAAAAAAGGGAGATATGCCATCATGTCTTAGACATGCCTTGCCTTTCCAAACACGCCAAGTTGGAGTGCGCTCTCTGACCACTCCCTCTTAATCCTTCCCTTTTGGATCCTTCACAATGCGTTTGACCCGCACCATTGCATTTGCTGCGAGAAAACCTCTGTCAAAACCAATATCGTCGCTTACTCCTGGGCACATTCTTTCAGGAGCACGTTGGAACTACCGTATCAAAGAGACCATTAAAGGAGATAACAAGCAAATATCTACTGCTGGCTTCAAAGCTGAAATCATCCCACGTGGAAACTCCCTCGGCTCTCCTCAATGGTTTGTTATTGTGTCATCGTCCTTTACATTACAAGGCTGATTTTGCTGCTAAGGGCTTTCATTAAAGCAGCGTCGCCCAGTGATGCAACTGCTATGGAGAACCTGGATCGTGAACGGCGAAGCTATCTCATTCCTGGAGTCGCTTCGGCTGCATGCTTTCGGAAACTATATGATGTCTTTGACAGCTCTATGGGTGGTACGGGGACGTGTATTGCTCTGGAATGGCTTGATACCACTCTCGCAGAGGTGAAATACCTGCCTGGCGCGCTCCACTACGCTATTATTCAGTCATTCCTAAGAGCAGCATTAAGTAGTTGTATCGTGCTGGAAAACCAGAAGTTTGTGAGTACCGGTAGCAGTATCTCATCCCAACATGTGGAAATTCGCTGATCAGCCCAGACTATAAACCCGCGAATATCTTACTTTCTGGCATCGAAACTGGCCGAGTCGTTGCTAAAATAGGTGATTTGGGACTTGGTGAGCAAGTATTGATTGATACGTGGGAGATATACAGCTTTGCTCACGCTCATAGTGTTTCCGACCGGCGACCGTTTCGAAGCCCAGCCATACTCTATGCGCGCTCCTGAAGTCTTCTTAGGCCAGGCGTGCACTGAGCCATCGCAGGTTTGGGCAGTTGCCGCAATGCTACTTTGCTGGATCAAACCTGGGATTTTGGGCGAGTGGGACAGCCCTCATTTCCTAATCGATAAGGCTTGGTCTATGGCAAAGATTAAGCGACTCTTCCCCAGCTGGAATTTACCAAATCCTGACGAGGTTGAAGGCGACACGCTCAAAGCTGCAGTCAAGTCTGCTGGACGTATGAGTCTCGAGGAGCCAGAAATGCAAGCTATTTCGCCATTGGATCTGGAGCTTCAAGGGGTAGAAGTGCCGGAACAATTAAGAGATCTTCTGCGTCTCATGCTGATAGTCGATCCGAGCAAAAGGCCCTCCGCTTCGTCTGTGTTGACATCGAAAGAGTTTCTAGCATTTGAAAAGCTGTCTCACCCGTAGAGAACAAAGCTATCAATGCTATAAATGCGGTACCTCCAAACTAGCCAAAAGCAAATTTACAATGCTAAACAAGCCCTCTCCAAGGATAAGTCCGCTCGCCAACACGATAATGGGCGTTTCTGGTTTCTTCAGATACTTGGACCAATAGAGGTTGATCAGGCCTCCGATGGCTCTCGCTAGCGTGAAGGAGGGTGTGTTGTACATTCCTGGATCCGAGTTAGTCGAGGTTCAAATTCAGTCACAACCCGAAAAGAGGAGTAAGACTTACCAACAGCGACAGCGATCCCCCCAGGCACCCAGGGCAAAATCGCCTTTTTCCAACCCGTGCTCGTTCGACTCCAGGTCCGCACAATCGTCAGGACGGCAAAGATCAAACCGCTGCCTAGAGCCCATTGCGGCACCATCCTCGGCAAACCCTCTCCCGTCACCAATCTCGCCGTGAATATCCATACAAACCCAGTTGGTACTTCAAAGAGGCCACCCGGGATGGTGTACACCCTCGTATACAATTTATAAACACAAGCGGATAGCACAGCGCCCACTGCAGATCCAATAATCTGACCATAGAACTGGGCATTCGGCGCAGCACCAAGGAGATGTCCAGCTTTGAGATCTTGCATCAAATCTCCCGCCTGCAAAGCGCCAGACTCGGACAGAGCGCCCGCAATGAGGTTGATGATAACGGCGTTCTTGTTGCTACGCGGGACGACAAAGGCAAAGAGAAGCTGGGTGAGTTTTGAGATACCACTGACTGGGTTTAGGTCCGTCTCTCCGAGGGCGCGTACACCCATGACGGATAGGAAAAGGGCGAGGAAGAGTGCTAATAGCGTGAGTCGGAGAGGAATTAGATTGGCGAAGGTGAAGTGGACTGCGCCGACACAGAGAATGAGGGAAAGAATGAGACCGATCCAAGTTGTTCGTGTAGAGATGAGATGAGATGGTGGAGCATCAGCGTCTTCTTCTTGCTGCTGGAACCTGGCAACAGTGGGTGTGTCGACGTCTTCGGAGCCGCTTACAGCAGAGTAACCTCTCAAGGAAGCGGGATCAAAGTCCGCAATGGACGTCCAGTTGCCTTCTTTGTATGTTCTTTGGAAATGTCGGAAAAAGGCAGGTCCATAGTATACGATTGGGCGCATTATCAGCCAACCTAAACTGACCAGTGAATCTGCCAACATGATGGCCAGACTTATCCAAACGATCCAGCCTTTGCTGCCGGTTGTCCAGTCGTCTACTGGGCCCGGCGCCCAGCCTCGACGCTTAGCAAGGGGAGAAAGCACTCCCCAGCCAACAACCGCTCCTAAAAGCATATGTGTAGTTGTGGCAGGGCCCATTATGATCCCTTGCCCTATGTAGGCGGGTGATGGGTTCAAGGTCCAAAGCCAATTCTGGGCCAGGGACAGTCCAAAGACTGGCAGATCACGGATTTGAGGGAGGAAGTAAGATACGAGAGTCTATCAAAAGATCAGCACATTTCCTGATCCGTGCAAGGCTGAAACATACGTAAAAAGCCGAAATGCCAAAAGATATCAGCAACAGCCTGATCTTCTCCCGCCACTCCCCGGAGTCGTCCTTGTCCCGTCCATACTCCTCACCAGCTGCGACATCCACAATGCCACGATCTTGTGTAATCTGTGGGCTCATCTCCACGCCCGCAGGCTGGGAATCCACTTCTTCCTCGCCCACCCCGCCCTTCACATTGGTGTCCTCCTGCGCAATAATCTTCGCGCCGCCCTTCTCCCCATGAAGGACTCCAATCATTAGTGCCGTAGCTGTCCCGCTCGGAAACTTCAATTTCTCCCTAATAATGACCTGCCTCCTCAAAGGCACCGCGAACACGACTCCAAAGAATGCGATACCTACACTCCAAACAACAAGCTTCCAGAGTCCAATATTTAAAGGGCCCCCCTCCTCGGGCAACAAGAGATACTCCAAGGCAGGCACTACGCCAACGAATCCGCATCCCAATGGCATAGTCCCCACACTCCCCGCCACACTCTGCACCAGCACGTTCTCCACCGGCGAGAACGGGAAATTCAGATACTTGGCCACAGTCCTGAAATATGCAAATCCCAACAGCGCAGAGGGCATGGCCATACTGCTCACCCACCCGGTCTGGAGCCCGAAATACATGTTCGAGAAGTTTATGATGACCCCGATTATGAGACCCACCAGTACACCGCGGAACGTGAAGTTTTGGGGTGCATTGGCGCGTTCTGCGAGGATTTTGGCGGCGCTGGTGGGTGGGAGAGGAGAGGAGGAATCGAGATCGTCTTCGGGTGTGGAGGAGTCTAGCGTTTGGTAGGAGGGACCGGAGGGCGAGGGATGGGAGCCTCTGTCGGGTGCCATGGTGTGCGTATAGGAAAGACCTCGAGGAGGGGTTTGGCGGAGAGGGATTGGAGCTGTAGAGCTCGCGCGAGTATGATGAAGACGCCATCCGAGCTATCTATTAGCCGAAACCGGGTACCTACTGATCGATAAGATGAGATCTTGTCACGACATGGACGTGCGCCCTGCCGAGATATCAACCTCAAGTCCAACATCTCTTGACCCATTCTGTGAGCAGGCCAAGTACGACGCTATGTATGTTGAAGCTTGTGTATGGTCGAATTTCGCCTTGAGCATCTATCGTGCTTGAGGCGCGTAGATTAGCTCACTGGCAAAAGCTATACTCCTTCCCCGACCCGTTGTTGACCTCTGCATAGAGGATATGGAAATTACGAGGGATGAATCTAAGAGCGGGGAGAATGGAGATGCAAGGGCACTCGACTCGCCTGCTACTACATCAGCATAGCTGAGCACGGTCGCACGGCTCAACTCTTATTGCTGACATGGTGAAGAAGAAGTCGTGATCGTCTACTGATATACTACGATGCTTGGTGACATACATCAGATGAGGTCGTTGTTGATTACTTGTACGCGGATGTTATCAAGTAAGGTTATGAAGCATCGGAAAGAGCAAAGTCCATCATGAGACCGAATAGACGCAGTAGCTACCGAGCGAACGATTCCATAAAAATCCGCCGCCTGCTGGTCATCTGAAAAAGCTCGATCCAACAATATCATTCTCGCAGCGAGCTTGATATCAATATTCGGCGACATCACCTTGATCTTCTACGGCAGTTTGGTTACCATTTTTGGAGAAAATTGGCAGCTTTGAAGGCTTCGCAACAGTCCGAGCTGCGGATCACTTCCACCATGGCAACCATCAGGAGGGAAATCGAGTCCCCAGGGCCGCTTCAGAATGATTCCGCGGTTTTTGAGGACCAGGCCGAGGGAATTGACAGTCTATTCCAAGATCTGGACGGCTTCGAAGTATCTCGCGCACTGCCACGTTATGTTGAGAAAACACATAGCATACGCGATCTTATTTTGCTGCTCGACGCTCCAGATGGAATTGAACTCGAGCCACCATATCAGCGTGACTTTGTTTGGAACGTGGATCATCAGATGGGAATCATCGATTCATTATTCCAAGGTTATTATGTTCCAGGACTCATCTTCAACAGGAGGGTGGAGACTGTTTTTGGCAACAGACGAACAGCGACTTTGGTCTGCATTGATGGAAAGCAACGCTTGACCTCGGTCAAGCGCTTTACCGATGGGCTCTTCCCCTGCCACGACCGGCACGGGAAGAAGTGGTGGTTCCAACCAGCAGGCACCAATCCATGGAAACGTCGCAATTATCTTTCTCAAGCTGCAAAGGTGCGTGGGTTGAATTAGTTTCCAGCCAGTTGAGAGACTTGAAGTGGCTGACCCATAGGGCAGAATGAATTCTGGAAAAAGACCCTTTCCTGCTACGAGTATGTTGGCATGACGGAAGATCAGGAACACGAACTCTTCGAGCGGGTCCAGCGCGGAAGTCCACTGACGATTGCCGAGAGATCTCAAGCGAAGAAGGGTGACTGGCATCAGCTTGCTTGGACTTTTAAACAAGACTTCCCACGTGTCTCAAATGGTGAGTTCTTGCATTCTCATTTAGTCTCTACTCCATGTCGTCTATCTCTTCGTATGCCAAAGGTCTATCTCGAACTGCAATACTTCGATTCAAGGTCGATATCACAGATGCCGTGGCGACTTGAGCTTTGACGCTTGCCTAAACTTCGATGTTTGCCACAACTTCTTCGACAATTGTCTCGAGCTAGAGAGAATAGCTTCACCCAAACCTGCAGCACTTTCAAAAAGCTGACATCTCACCATTCAGTAAGCGACAATCGTCGAGGAGCCGGCCACGACAAGTTCATCTCCTCCTTCGTACAGTTAGTAGGCCGACAAAAGGCAATCGCGCGAGGCGACACCGAAACCCAATTCATCGCACATAGCCACTGGGTACAAAAATACTTTGTCGCAGAAATCGCCCAAAACCCCTGCACGACCGGACAAAAAGCCTACATGAGAAAAGTCTTTGACCGTTTCGATGAACTGGCTCGAACCAACCAATACGCATTCGACGGCAACAGATACCCATCCGATCACGACAATATCCACAAGAAACTCAGCGTATCCCCGATCGAATTCGTCGCTGTCGCGTTTCTGATTGATCAATATGGAGACACGAAGAGTAATCCCGAACTCGCAGATGCGATTCGCCTTATGAGACGGAAGGTACACGCCGTCCACGAAAATAGCGTTCGCCGCAAACACGAGGTGTGGGAAACGCTCATGGAATCTGTTCGCGAGACTCTGGGGCCGGTTGAGGCGTCTGGGATGGGGAATAGTGTGGGTTGCAATCTTATGTTCCCAACGCCCTGTCGAGGCACGAAAAGGGCGTTGCCGGACGAGGAGAGGGGAGATGAGAATTCCGCTGTTCGACGTCGCTTCATCGCGCACTTTCACGGGCCGGCAATCAAGGAGGAGAGGTACTAGACTGCTGTGCTCCACGATACTGTCGGTTCACGTGCGCTAGCGATAACGTTAAGAGAAGATTTATCTGAACCTCTAACCTCAGAGTTGGTGGTCACAAAATTGCGGAAGAGTGATGTCTATCCATTCTGCCCGAAGAAGAGGGCATCGTGAATACATATGCGTGACACTTTCCTGTGAATGATTCTGAAGCATGGCTGATTGGCGTTTGGAAGGGTCTCGAGACCAAAAAAGCATTATCAGTGGTCCCAGAAAGAAAGAAGATAATTCTTTCCTTTCTCGGGAAATCTAGATATCTTCTACAAGGACAAGAGCAGTCGTCTTATTCATTCGCCCCATTCTTGGTTCGACTACTCATGATAGACCTCGTTATAGACCGTACGAGCGACAAGCGCTAGCGTACGGCCCTCGGCACATGCACCTTTGGCGATGGAATCTGGAGTCTATTCTTATGCCACTAAAATCAAGCGATGATCCGGTTCGGCTTCGACACTCTGCTGGTACGCGCGCAGTCTTTGCTCCAGCCGTGTAGCCAATAGAACACGCCGCCTCTCTTGCCTATTCCAATGGTCAGGTGAGTAGTATAAAAACTCCGTCGTGCTTCCTGAGGGTGATCTTCAGCAACCCAAGACAAACAAGGTGCGCGATGGAGACGTGACGCACCCCAATCCCATTCCTCTTCGACAACTTCCACGACCAGGTCAATGGTGTTCGGATCGAAGGTCCGGAAAATATCGGGTGGTGCGCCACCTGGCATAATGTAGACTTTGCGAGGACGGCGTGCCTCGATTGCCTGTAGAGCTTCTGCAGTGTGAAGTTCCCGATTCCGTATTCTTTCTTCGGTGGAGTGAAATGCCTCGACCAGGCTGTGTGCATGAGCATAATACGAGGGATGACAGCGTATGGCGATGTACTCGCGCCAGAATGTTAGGTATCTCTGCCAGGCACCTAAACATATCTCTGTTTAGCAAGACAGGGAAGAAACGATTTGCTGGACTTTGCTCCTTTGCATGCCATGTTCACGAACCAGGCTGTGCTTCACCATTGGTAGTTTGAACTACCTCTGCCGGCACACCCTCTTCATTGATGTATACCCTTCGTTGTTCGCTGGCCAGATCGTCCGGAACAGCTCCAGAGATCGCCTCGAGGGCCCTCTCGACTCTACGGTCTTCCAATTGTCTTGTCGAATTATGGAGCGACGGATTCCGCTGGATAATATCTTGTTGCGTGACAGGGTGATCGCCCTCATTGACAACAACTGCCTCACGTCTCCGTCGCCGTAATGCCTGCTCCTCGAAGCTTTCTTCACGAAGCCTAGATAGCGGTCCAGCGCGCTGCTGGTCCCATTGTTCGATCTCGGCCAGCCAGGACGAGGAAGCCTGGTTGGCATTGTCGCGCAAACGTTCTAGGAAGGAGACGGCAACGAATGCGTCAGGAGAGGCGAACCGTTCGAGGAGTTTGAGCACATTGGAGGCCTCGAGGCGGCGATCCTCGTCGGCGGAGTAGAGGTCTTGGGTGAGTTCGGTGACCTTTGAGGCGTTGGATAGGAATCGGTCGCAAACTATACGGATGGCACTGTACGGAGTTGATTAGCACTATGTACAATTTTCTGGAGATATTGAGCGACCTACGCGTTCCGGATGTCCAGGTTATGGCTCTTCGTCAACAAGTGCAGCGATTGAAGCTGTAGGGCGTCCTCGGTGTCCTGCGAAACGGCGCATACATGCTTTTGGCGCGGCTGTTCGTGTATTTCTGTCAGACGCAGTATGTCTTTCAGTGCATATCCTACACCATGAATGGCGACGACGGCGAAGGCTCCTAGGCCTAGAAAAAGCCAGCGATCACTGATGTTTGGAGACATAATGGGTGTTGTTGCATGATGGATCGCCGGAGAAAGAGTTCAAAGACTTTACTGTCACAACGTCCCTACCAAGAATATCCTGCCATTAGACAAATTTAATTGCACTTGTCACTCACGAATGCTCTCGTGGTTTTCCTCAAGGACAATCCAGACATTTGTTGATATCCATGTAGGCTCAACCCAGATAAGGCCCGCTCAGGTAAGTCCCCCGCTCATATCACCCGTCCCGTCATCATCTCTACCGAATCTTATATAAAAGGTAGCAACCTCCAGATCAACCCCGTTTTCTGTCCCCCCTCAAATCCTTTGTAACCTACCTAAAAGCTCTGCGTCCAAATCCTTAAAATTTGTCATCAGTCTTCCACCATGGATCTCAACCACATCATGGAGGAGATCTCCTCCCAAGTCCAGCAAATCTACAGCAAAATGGAATTCACAGCCGGAGGCGTTTTCCTCTACCTCGTCGCCTTCCTCATGCTAATCATCCCGCTGGTCATTTTCGGCGTCGAGTCTCTCACAGGAAAAGTCGCCCCTACAACAGCATCTAGCACCAAAATCACGAAGCCTCCTCCGACCAAGATCCAAGAAATCCGCATCTATCCGATAAAATCATGCCGTGGCATCACAGTTCAGAAGACAAAACTCCTCAAGACAGGTCTAGATCTAGATCGCAACTGGATGTTTGCGGAAGCATCGACCTTGAAATTCCTCACTATCCGTCAGATCTCAGATATGACTTTGATTGATACCAAAATCACAGATGATGATGCGTTGGAAGTCAGCATCAGCACAAAGCCAAATGTTAGATTCACCATTCCAGCGCATCCGAGCGAAGGGTGGCTGGCGCTCAACACCGAGCTCGTCAAAGACTGCGAGATCTGGGGCCAAAAAGTGGATGGCTACCTCTACTCGACTGACCTAACCGCGCCATTCTCCGAGTTCTTCGGCAAAGAAGTACGCTTGGTATACAAAGGCCCAACTCCACGCCCCCTCAAAGGCAACGCAGATCCACAAGTCTTGGGCCGAGTGGAGTCAACCAAATTCGCGGATTTGATGCCCATTCAAGTCTCCAATCAAAAGTCAATGGATGAACTGAATTACCGTCTCAAGTCCGTGGGCGAGCCACCGATGTCCATCGAACGCTTCAGACCAAACATCGTCGTTGAAGGCGAAGAGCCCTGGTACGAAGACGTCTGGAAGACTGTGCGATTACAGCCTGCCAACTGGACAGCAGAAAACAGCGAAGGAGATATCACGATGGATGTTGCAGCGAGATGTGCAAGGTGTCAGGTCCCGAATGTGGATCCTGATACAGCTGTGAAGAACAAGAAACAACCTTGGAATAAGCTTATGGAGTATAGGCGGGTTGATGAAGGAATGCGTTTTAAGCCTTGTTTTGGGATGCTGTGTGTGCCGAGAGAAGAGGGCGAGATCAGTGTTGGGGATACCTTTGAGATCACAGAGGTTACAGGTGATCATAAATATATAGCGGGAATGTGAGCTTGGTGGTCTGATATCTATCCTGCATGGAGCTGCTATGCCAACGAAACTCACACTCATCGATATCCTCGGGATTCAGCGCATGTTTGATGAATATTTCGAGCATGATTCACAGTGCAGTCAAGCGTAGAACGAGTGTTAAAGGAGAGAAAGCGCTGGGTGTTTGAGAAGCAGCGAAGAGTGCGAAGTTACTCAGCCTTCTCACACGAGCGGGTCGCCCAAGCATCTCACATATAATAAATCTAACCAAATCCAAAAGAAAAGAACAAAGAGTCATCCAAGTGAGAATCATCCAAGTGAGAATCATCCAAGTGAGAATCATCCAAGAGAGAATCATCCAAGAGAGAATCATCCAAGAAAGAACGATCCAACTCCAACCCTCCAACCTACCCCCTAGCAAACTCCCTAGTCCACTCCCTAGCCTTCCTCTCAAACCCCTCCTCATCCTCCTCAAAAAACCTCGCCACCCCAGCCTCCACCGCATCCTCCACCTCAGGCAAAATCAAAACCTCATAAAGCACCCCCAACACCCTCGCCACCTCATAACAACCCCCAAGCGCCCCCACCCTCGTCCCCATCCCCACCTCTCCCCGGGAATTCACATTCGGATGGAAGATTTTCGTCTCGAACTTGATCTGCGGGGGCGAAGCGGGATAATCCTCTGGAAGGAGGAGGCGGAGTGTGAATTTCCCGCCCGAGTAGGGTGTTGAGGGGGGACCGGTTATTGTTGCTGTCCAGAGGTGGGGGTTTTCGTAGAGGGAGAGGGGGTGTGCGGAGATGTTTTGGGGTGGGGCGATCTGGAAGAGGCGGACTTCTTTGTTTATGGCTTCGAAGGGGTCGGTCATTTTGGGGGGGATTCAAGAGATATCGCGGTGTTGGGGAAGGTTGGTTTGGGTGTGAGATTGGTTTTTGTGTCGCCGTTTTGGGGTATAGTCTTGCGTTATTTGGGTATGAGATGTTGTTGTTGTAGGTGAGATCCATTGAAGGCCCAGATTGGACCGGTTTTGGTGGAGATGGGCCCGGCTTACTGCGGCATTACTTCGGATTTAGAAAGAGTGAGAGCACTCCTTTCCTATCGGTTATAGGCTTGTCTTGCGCAATATCCGTGTCTGATCAAGATCGAGGGTGAGAGTTACACCTGGAAGCTCTATGAAACGCAGTCTATTTGAATTTCAAACGCAAGGAGAGCATCCTAGTTGCTCGATGATATTACACAACGACCTCAAAATTTAAACCTTCCTTCCTCCTGCTTTTTCTTTCGCTGCTTTCGCTTTGGCTTTCTCTTCCTCCTCCTGCTTCAGCTTCAACCCGTGCAGTCGGAAATCCGCTTGAGCTGCGTTATCTAAAGGCGCAATTTGCGAGTTTGTTGACATGTTAAAGTGGTTTGTGTCCATATATTCCATGATATGATCCTAAGCATTCTTTTAGCGAGACTCACAGACAGGAGAATCATCCCAGAACTTACCCAGTTCTTACACTCATGGGGAATTCCCCACCCATCAACAGCAATTCTTGTGGTCCCATCTTTCTCCGTTCTCGGCCATTCCATAGTCATATCACCACCACAAGTAATCGTCTGCCTCAAGTAATCGAAGCAGTGATCCAGATGACTGTTCGAAAAATTTGTGGAGAACATCAGTCTAATGGCGTCTTGTTGTTCGGTATCGTTCTTGGTGATGGCATCGAGGAACATCCAGCTTAATCGGCGGATTTGCCCGAGGCAGTGCATTTGGTGGAAGACGGCTACCGAGTAGATCATGCCCCATGCTGTTTCTTCGCCCGGTGGGAGATCATAATCCTTCCAGTTGTCTATGAAAACAAAGCCGCGGCCATCCTAGATAGTGTCAGCGTTCAGGGTCTAATGGTGGAGTTTGAGCACATATAGCAGGCTTGCTAGAACGATGTGGTTCGAGAGCGCAGCGGAAGGCTTATGCTGAATATGGGCGCGCGAAAAAAGATACGAGGGATAACAGCTATCCCCGGTATGAATCGTTCGTTCCATGCCAAAGATCAAATGCAGCCTGTCCCTGCTGTTACGCGCTCTGCGAATCCAATTCTCTCGGGTTGTCTGCTACATCTTAGACAGACTCACTTGACTCACCGGAAGGAGAGCGTCCCAAGCGGCATCGGTTTCTGAGTTTGGGCGTCCTGAGTACTTTTTGTCTTCCTGGAATACGACTTTTGCCATGGGAACTTGTGACGGGTTAGTATACATGCGTTGCCAGCGATGAGCAGTAAACGTACTCTCGGGCACCGGAGTCTTTATCAACGGCTTGGGTTTGAGCGACTCCCTAAACTTGTCCTTGGAAGCTTCCTCGGGTATACCCTTCACCTCTCTGATCGTTTTGTATGCCGACGGTCCTTGTAGCGATAGAAGCGCCAGAATGGTAACTGACAACAACCCGATCAAGACTTTGAGGTATAGGTTCGTCCTTTTTATCGTTCTTTTGAGCGCATATATCTCGGCTGCTGTTTGCACGTCGTTCTCCGCTTCATCGTGGTAGTCGTTCAATGGCTTTCTCTCTTCCTCACCCACGCGCGTGTACTCATCGCTCGAACTTTCACCGCCGTCGCTTACTCTGTTCAAAATTGAAGGCATAATGGCAGTAAAAGCAACCAAATTAGACGGGGTTAAAAAGAGTGGGCATGCACCAAGACCAGCATGGTGACTTGTGGCCGCGATGAGGGGAGTTGCCAATTGAGCATGCGGAGAAGGTCACGAGATCTGGATTTGGCTCGTTTGGAATACATTGGTTTGGACTATGGCCTGAGTAGATCTTGTTTCTTTCGGAGCAGGGTAATGAAGCTATTGGTGTCTCAATACGCATAGCCTTGACAGGTCTGTGTGTGGCGCGCACAGCGAAGAGGTCCGGCATCATTAGGCCGTGCTGTGTCTTGTGTAACAAACGGTTCTGTTGCCCTGGGATGTGTTGATGAGGTTCATCAAGGTGAGGGAGGATTCATATGGAAGATATATTGGGTGGTAGTGGTGTTGAGTCGCGGGCGGAGCTGGGGGCGGAAAGCCCAGTGGAGACCCTCTGACCCTCTATGAATTTACCCTCGGAGTCGGCGGCATCTCTCCGCGTCACTACTCCAATTTCGTGCCACCAAAGAAGACCCTCTCTCCCCGGCTAAATATCTCCATGCAACACTACGTACCACAGCAGTACTCCATTACCCGAATGATCCGCAAGGGCAAATGTGAGCTAAGTGGGATGCCTTAGCCGTACTGCGGCACGCATTCTTGAAACCTGAAGCTCGGCGGCGATGATGTGATCGTTAATCGTTGGTCCACTGAGTGGCACTCTTCCTCATTTCGTCAGATGAGTTGCAAATCGAATGATGTGAGGTGAGCAATTATCCGAGATCTGAAAGACGTGCATACTGGATTGTTTGCTCTTCCAAAAGGAGCCAGCAATTTGGACAACTCGCCTCACGACAAGCAATATCTCCGTCTCATCGTGAACCTTGGTCTCTTTTCCAATCTGCTCTCAGCGATCTAACAGCTCAGATGTCTACTGTTGGGCCAGAAGCTACACAGGTGATATATTGCGAACATCGTCACCTGACCAGGCCTACTCGTCCAGTTGTTCACGATGTGACCCTGCAACTTCTCTACGCTGAACAGCTTCAGTCCCTCCTTGGTGCGTGATCAACACGGGTGGCATGGTCTCTGGAGCTCTGCAGAATGCATACGAAGCCTGTTTCATATCTCCCACCAAATGACGAACCAGAACTCCAGGCCTTGACGTGCGGATGCGAGATCTTCCACTCAGTAACATCCCTCCTGCTCATCCGATACCTGGCCGGACACCAAGCAGCTCCTGCAGAGTGACTTCTGCTCGACAGAGAGGAAATTTCCGCGGCAGACCTGAAACTGAAAGCGATGACTGGGTTACTGTCTACTTCTCGTCACAACAATTCTGGTACAAGTAGAGCCAATGTTTTTTAGGCATAATAGCACAATTCATCCATCTGATATCTCTGCTTCCTCCACTCCTTAGAAAACTACTAGTCATTCATCATGGTTTTAAGACTCTCGTTCTCTCATTATTCGCTGCCGGTGCCTTCGCTCGACCAACAGAGCAGTCTGAGCAGGACGAGGTTCCCAAGGCTGGCGGTCTCGCCGGCCTCAACGTGCCAAAAGCCCCAGGTGGCGCCGGCGGACTCGGCTCACCCAAGGCTGGGGCTCCTGGTGGCGGTGCACTTGGAACGTCACCTCTCTCCTCTTCCCGTGGTAGCTAATGGAAATACAGGGCGGTCTTACGAGTAGTGGAGGAGCCCCAGATCTATCTTCCCTCTTGGGAGGCCTGCCGAAGGGATCTGGAGGGGCTACACCCGATATTTCTTCAATGCTTGAGAAGTTGAAGGGAGCTGCTGGAGGCGACAAAGACGGTGCCAAGCCAGATTTTTCTTCGATCCTCGAAAAGTTGAAGGGAGCTGGAGGTGCAAAAGGTACAGGCAATGCCGGTGCTGGTACTAGTGCTGCTTCCAAGCGTGTAAGTATAGTTACCAGTCAATTAGTAGCGGAGTGGTTGGTCGAGAACATCGACGTGTAGCACCCATGATGTAAGGCATGCAGGTGGCAACCGAAGGTTCAGCAACTTCCTCCTCCCCCCTCGGATACAACCCAAAGTTTACCGGGGAAGCTGTAGATCTTGACGTGGAGTATGAGGATTTGGAAAACAATACTGCCAGCGGTCCATAGACAGGTGGAAGTGGGAAAGAGGGACGATTTAGCTGTGCACACGAAGGTATACATTGAAAGTCTTGTTATCTTTGAGCTGTGGTAATGCTGTTTGTCTCGCATCTTCAGAACAAAGGCGCTTTGGATCTTTAATCTCGGCGCGGGGCCCGCCCCGGGCTCTTCATGCTTATGTAAGTCCTCCTCAGCCACCTCCACTGCACCTGGCACCCGGCAAGCCCACGTGTATCCCCGGAGAGAAGCAGTTCTGAACAACGCTTTCTTCGGCCTGGCTTCGCTCCGGATTCCAGTATTGTGCTCTCCCTTCTTCCGTGGGTGACTCGAGGCAAAGAAGTTTCCGTGGACAGTATTCTGAGCATGTTCTGTTCTTACCTTATCAAGTAGGTAGTTGAGGTTTCGGTTCGAAAGCAACTGTCGGCTGCTTCCATGATTTTCTGGCCGTGCTTTCTCGCCGTTCCTGGACTTCGAATGCGAGTTCAAGGCATAATCCTGGGCAGATCCAATCTAAAGCTGTCCCGATTAGGACGTGCATAACATTCGTAGGCTATGATTGGTAGGACGTGACATCTCAGTCTCTGGACACCAACCGCAAGGTATTTTCGTCCAAATATCGCAGCAGATGGTGAGAGCGCAGGAAACTCACCATCATGAGCTTGGAAGCCAAGTATCGGGCCGTTCCAGCGTTGAATAACCGATAATATTCCGGGTCGGGTGTCTTGGCTCGTTAGCGCAATGACGCAGGAGGCTCAAAGAGGAATGGCGAGCTTTTGACTGATCGAATCCGGTCATCTGCATCACCAACCCGTCAATACAGTACCGTTTTGGCGCGTACTAGTTAGTAATCGCTCAGGAACACCTCCATTAGACCTGGATTCCCTGCACTGTTCCTCCTTCTGTCGACTCTGCAGCTACTCTCATTATTGCTCTGATTTCTCCCTCTACGGCAACCTACCGACTATTCCGTGGGTGCAACCGCATCCACGTGAAAGTCTTTCCAGTACTTCCACCAATTCCGCGGTGATCCAGCGGATTTGGAAGCAGCTGGCGCATTCTATATCCACGGATTCAATCGACTTCCATCCTCGGCCTCTCTCGGCGCAATGTCTTACGGGCCTGCGATCAACGTAAATCCCTCGCGAACGTCAGTGTCGCCGGCTTACGAGGCCTCTCACACCGATCCCACGTCCGCAGAATTTGCGCGCGGGCAGCACGAAGAATCTCCTTCCGTGGGAGTCACCACCCTCGATAGTTCATCTTCCACGGTTGTCCCACTTACGCGTCGCGATTCTTCTCCAACCGAGTCCTTCATCCAAGATTCGACTGTTACCCAACCAGGTCCACGACCTATTCTGCCGCCCAAAGCAGAGACTGAAGCCGTCAAGACTGCTCCTAAGCAGTCACGACCACTGAAAAGAGGTGTCACGAGTGGTCGACCCAATGCCAGTTTCAGGCTTACTCCGTTTACAAAGCCCTCGCCCGAGCAGTACGAATCGGATACATCTACCAGCTCTTCGGAAGACGAATGGCAGACCGACGCGCGAAAGAGGAAGAGAGAGGAGGACCGGGCTGCGAAGGAAATGGAGCGTAGGAGGAGGAAGCAAAAGAGGGACTTAACTGGGCCCTCGTCGAAATTCGACATCGGGAACGACCAATTCCAGACAAAGGGAAGGGTGTCTAAGAGAGACGGTAGACTCAACATCTCTGTGAATGAGACCTCGAACAAGGGATATCTGGCAAAAGCCCTTGGTACCGGATTAAGGCATCACTTCACCGCTGCTGCCCAGGCTGACTCCAAGGACGCACTCGCAAAAGACAGCGCCAGTATTTTGGCCGACGATATAATCGAGAACGAGTGGAACAGGCCGAAGCTGAACATTGTCGTTATGGTCATTGGTTCACGAGGAGACATCCAGCCATTCCTAAAGATAGGTAAAGTTTTGAAGAACGATTATGGACACCGTGTACGAATTGCCACACACCCTGCGTTCAAGGATTTTGTTGAGAAGGACTCAGGACTGGAATTCTTCTCAGTCGGAGGTGGGTCATAGGTCAGCCATTTACGGCATCTGCTAACAAAAGCTAGGTGACCCCTCTGAGCTCATGAGCTTCATGGTTAAGAACCCTGGTTTGATTCCATCCATGGATACTGTTAAGTCGGGCGAAATTGGCAAGCGAAGAAGTTCGATGCTCGAAATGTTCCAAGGAATGTGGCGCGCCTGCATCAACGCGACCGATGATGAGTCGGACCATGACAATATGAAGATGATGGGCGACAAACATCCATTCGTTGCTGACTGCATCATTGCCAATCCGCCTTCGTTTGCCCATGTGCATATCGCGGAGCGACTCGGTATCCCGCTTCACATGATGTTTACCTTCCCGTATACGCCGACCACGAAATTTTCCCACCCGCTTGCAAACATCAAGCAAACTAATGTTGACAGAAGTTACACCAATTTCATGTCCTACCCTCTTGTGGAGCTCATGGTTTGGCAGGGCTTAGGCGACTTGGTCAACAAGTTCAGAGTCCAGTCTCTTGGTCTCGAGCCCGTCTCCACATTATGGGCCCCTGGTACGTTGAAACTGCACTCGCTTTGCTCACACAAGCCTCTGGAAGTGCCAATACTAATGCATGCCTTTCTTTCTAGGGCAACTGTATCGCCTCCACGTACCATACTCTTATCTCTGGTCTCCAGCTCTTGTGCCCAAGCCACCAGATTGGGGCTCCGAGATCGACATTGCTGGGTTCGTCTTCCTCGATCTCGCATCGTCGTTCAAACCGCCGGAAGAGCTCGCCAAATTTCTTGAAACTGGTCCGCCGCCCGTGTATATTGGCTTTGGCAGCATAGTAGTCGACGACCCGAACAAATTCACGCAGCTTATCTTTGAAGCCGTGCGACTTGCTGGTGTTCGGGCGTTGGTATCTAAAGGTTGGGGTGGTTTTGGAGGAGGTGAAATCGAGATACCAGAGAACATTTTCATGCTTGAAAACACACCGCATGACTGGCTTTTCCCCAAGGTCGCTGCCGCCGTACATCACGGAGGCGCTGGAACGACAGCTATCGGACTGAAATGTGCGGTCCCGACCATGATTGTGCCATTTTTCGGTGATCAGCCATTTTGGGGAGAAATGGTTTCAAAGGCTCGAGCTGGCGCATTCGAATGCATTCCTTATAAAAAGCTAACAGTGGAGAAATTGGCAGAGGGCATCAAGCAGTGCTTGACTGACGAAGCGAAGGCTAATGTCACGAAAATTGCAGAGAGTATAGCGAAAGAGGGAGATGGAGCAGCTAACGCTGTCCGATCTTTTCATAGACACTTGCCTCTCTTAGGTGACCGCACAATGAAGTGCTCGATTCTCGCCAATCGAGTAGCTGTTTGGGAGCTGAAAGGCACCAATCTTCGCCTGTCCTCTCTTGCAGCAGACATTTTGGTCGAGCAAAAGAAGCTTCGCTGGAAAGATTTGCGCCTCGCTCGACACCTGGATTGGAACGACTTTAACGGCGCTGGCGAGCCACTCACTGGTGTCGGGGGCGCTGTCGTGGGCACAATCGGAGATGCCGGGAAAGGCATGGCAAGCATTCCCATCAACATGGTGAAGTCAATCAAACATAGAAAACATCATGAAGAGAAGAAGAAGAAATGGGCGAAGCGACAGAGCGAAGACAACGTTCGGACGAGGGATGAGGAGGACCCGCAGAACCTTTCGGACACCGAAACAGGCGCGAAGCCTGCCGAGCCTGGACATTTACAGCGACAGGGAACGGACCTCTCTGCTTTATCAGCCGATCCTCCTGAGACCTTGCCTAAGGAATTGGCGGAGGACGCAGGTCGTGGCTTCGCTCAGACTGGGTAAGATTATTTCACGACAACATTCCGCACTCTGAGCTGACTTCCTGGTCTAGTGGCGCCATTGTGAAGGCTCCAATGGATTTATCACTCGCGATCGCTCAGGGCTTCCACAATGCGCCTCGGCTTTACGGGGACGAGACTGTCCGCCGACCAGTACGTATCACTGGCATCCATTCCGGGCTCGTCGCGAGCCGCAATGAATTCTTCTACGGCGTATACGACGGCTTTACTGGAGTCGTCACACAGCCCTACCACGGCGCAAGAGAGCGTGGAATACTTGGCTTTGTCGATGGAGTTGGCATGGGTTTTGGTAACAACGCTTGTTTGAACGTAACCACATCTTGGCTAACCATATGACAGGTGGCTTAATATTGAAGAATATTGCAGCATTCCTGGGACCATTTGCCTACACCGCCAAAGGAATACATAAGGAACTGATCAAACACAGGCAACCGACTGCCTTCATCAGAAAAGCTCGGATCGTCCAAGGTGCCAAAGAGCTGCGAGCTCTCGAGGTGGCCTCGAATGGTAAGGAAATCAAGGACACTTCTCTCAAGCCTGGTGAGGTTTCCGTTTACGCACCCCGTAAAGGTGAAACCTTGAAGAACGTGGAAGAAAAGGTCGATGATGGGTGGAAGGTTGTTCTTGAGGTTCTCGAAACAGCAGATGCAGTCTCGCAAGAAGGTGTGCTCAAACTAAAAGGGAAAATGCAGCTGCATAGGGAAAGGACGAAGTGGCATGAAGCTGGAGCTCTCGATTCCGTCGTCATGGCTGAGCGAGCCTTGCAGGCGCACAAAGATGGGAGAGACGTTAGACATGTTTTGAAGAGACATAGAGAGGCGGCAAAAAAGACTTTGGAAAAGAGGGCTACCAATGAGAGGAAGTCAGGAAAGATGGACAACGCAAACGATGTCGGTGCGGATCTCCAGCCTGACTACGATGGTCCCAATGCGCCAGCAATGGTCGACGAGAATGGGGTGACCAAGGACCGAGGAAAGCTCGACGAGAACCGGAAGGCTGTTCGTCCTGAGCATAACAGGGGTTCAACAGCTGTCGCTGACTTTGCGAAGTCGCAAAAGATGGCGTCGGTCTAGAGACGACGTTTCAGTTGAATTGAGCCCGCCTGGCAGATATCGTCTGCTTTCGCCTTTGTACTAACACTTTCGAGTGATTTCAGCGAGCATGGTTCTGCGGTTTGTCTTCTAGATTGGAGGTGTTTTGGCTTGGGCGCATAGCTATGGATCTGATGGGCCCGAAGGTGTTCCAATAGTACCGGGTTACAGGATGGCTTTGGGGATCCAGCGACGAGGGCGCTCGATTCGGCCTGATCATGGAGGTCATGCTCACCGCAGTCGAGATGAACTCTCTTCTCTCGTCGTGGACGCATTGATCGATAGATTGACTCGCTGTCAATTTTCCATATTGATTTGGGATGTCGTGTTCTAACCCTGCATAGGCTGCAGTCTGAACTCTCGAAACAATCAAGTAGATGGTCAATGTTTAATGTAGCAAACTTGATTGGATTGGCTGTGTGGTACAGTGCATATTGAAGTCCCTGATTGGGAAATGCAAAACCCTTTATCTGTTGCTGCACAGTACAGTAGGGACCAACATCCACCGACCTCTGGCGTCCAACGCTACCACCAATGCAGAGTACTTTACCATCGTACCACTGTAGCACTGTCTTCCGAGTTGACGTTGATCCGCCGGCGGAAGAATAGTTCACGTGACCGTGGGTAATGGCTGCACCGTCCTGCATGAGGATGCGTGACGCCTCGTCCACTACGGCAGCACCTCCGCAAAGGCGGCGAACTGACCTACACAGTACAGTACAACACGCGAAGCTCCACCAGGCCATCCACAATAATATATATCCTCCCACCTCAGGCTGCACCCGCCGTCCATCGCGGCTCATCAAAGCACGACCTCATGGCACCGTGCCCTCAAGCCGTCCTCGTCGAGTCAGTCTGAGAGCACGCACCGGCCATCATCGATGGAGGATCTGGGACATCGTGTACTGTGGTACATGCACAGTAATGCCATCACCGTCGCCATGCCTGACCTTTGCGATCAACCACCATGGGCCTCCGAGCACAGGGACAATCATGGCCTCGATAGTGGGGCTGATTGACAAAAGAGAGGGAGGGGTTGATCAGATCAGACTACTGTGCACAGTACACAGTACTACTATGGTACCCCCCAGAATAAACGTTATTTGGTGGGTCCTCGGTCTTTTCGATTCCTGCCACCCAACGTAGAGGGATAGGTATAAAACTTATACCGTTATAAAGCTAGAGATCAGGCGAATAAGACCATTGAGGACCGAAGAAAAAATATCAAGGTCTTGCGAAGATATAAAAGAAAGACGACCTCCCGCACTGACCAGAACAGGGGTCAGATTTAACGTTTATTACCCATCCTACCATAGTAGTATGGTAGAAGCCTGTGGAGCCTTCGATCCGGCTTCCATGCTAGAACGTCAACGCCTCCCCCACCATCACGCCTGAAACGCATGCATGGACTTTTCCCCACCTTAGTACTGGTTTGTTTAGTGAGTGAGGACACCCTTTGTACTGATGTACCGGCCAGCTTTAAGCCATGGCGTCCATCTCATTACTGGCACAATACAAGTCTACCTCCTCCCAGCATGTTTCACGCTTACACAGTCCACGGCTACTTTTCCGAAATGGCGAGATTCGGGTGACCACACGTGCCACCCTCAGACTTGATCGGGATTAAATCATCATGCGGAAGATCGATGGGATGATCGGCCGCCGGCAAGCAGCATCATTGGGCCATACACTCCCTCACTCCTGCTGCTGCTGGGAAATGGTTCGAGCATTCAGTTCTCCCAGATGCTGAAACATGTCTTTAACCATGCCCGTTGGGGCCACAGCCTTGTTGATTCCTGACTACATGGCAGATGCTAGCACCATTTGTTGTCCGCACGTTTTGCTGCTCTCCCTCATACGAGGCCATTGGTTGTTGTCACCACCATAATTCTACCAGCGAACATGTTGTCTCCAGCATAACATGAGCTGGTATGGTCGCACCAGCAAGCAACTTTTGCCAGTCCTCGGCTCCGCCATAATCTAATATGGCCTGGTTGGGAGTCTGTTCCAGTGGCAAGGATCTTGAAAGTTGAAAAGCTAGCTCCCAGCAGGCAATTAAAATGCTTGAACAATCTTCACAAATAATCCGTCATCTTTATATTCTCCCTGACAAGAATAGTCAGCAACCATTGGACATATTACCCAATCCACGTTCAACCCGAACAACCCCGTCTACGATACGAGCAGGAGTGGTCGAACGGCATATTACAGCAATATCGAGCAGTATTCACCGTTTCAGATTACTCAGCTCGTCTGACACGGGTTGCGTTAAACTCAATCGTGATTGGTCTCTTGCTCACGTTTCATAGATTACATGCAGAACATTTCACCAGGTCGGCACGTTTTGTAGGGCTGGCTATGGCGATCGTAAGGAATACCCCCAGGGCCGTCTACTTGACCCGCCAAGGCGTTGGAGACTGCATCGATGTTCTGGAGACCTGTACGTAGCACAGCGCTAGTCGAGTGGAACCCCATACTTTGGACCCCTCCAAGTATTGAGGACCCTTGTATGCGCTTGCTTCCCCGACGTGTGAGCATCGGTATCGTATCGTTGATGCTCACCTCTCGTCCATCGCCAAAGGTGTAAAATGTCAGAATCGATATCGCCTCAACCGAGTGGAGCCACCAGACGTGCGAAACGAGCCACCAGAGCTTGTAACCATTGCCGCTGGAAAAGGGTGAGTGCTCCAGTCCTGGGGCAGCGCTCACACAAAGGTACAGAAACTGACATCGAAAATAGTTAAAATGCTCTGATCAAGCTCAGAATGAATCGTGTATGAATTGCATCATATATGGCACAAAGTGCGAGTATACCACAGCCTGGCCACATCAAGCCGAGAAGAGAAAGGACACCCCTGCGCAGAATGGGCACGACAGGTCGAGATCAAGGAAGAAGCAGAGGACATCTGACGACGAGGAAGAGAAGGAGGTCCGGTCCGCAGAATCCAGAAGTCCCACCGCAGATGAAGAAGAACGTCTTGAGGCCGAGTGTGGTGGCCAGTCTGTCACCGATGCTGCCGACCCAATCAACTACCTTCCTGACAGAGCAGCAGAAGCCGAACTGGAAGAAAAAGGTGGAGTTGTTGTGATGTTGGATCGAGTACGATGCTGACACTCGAAAGGGATTATAGATAACGAAGGGGACCCACTTACCGTGCTCGTTCATGACCGCCTCGGGAAAGAACTTGTACACTACATCGCTCCCATGATGACAGGAGTTGATCATGAAGAGGATATCGCAGATTATACGGAGGATCCAGTCCTACCACCTCCTCAGGTCACTGAAGCGCTCATAGATGGTCCGCTGATCTGACCATCCTTTCTAGGTCTCGTCTGCTAACAGAAAATAGCATACTTCGAGAATGTCCATCCGGTATATCCCATTATAGACGAGTCCTCTTTCCGCATACAGCTACAACAATACTATGAATCCCTTCAGCATGTGGACCGCCTTTGGCTTTTGCTTGTTAAGATCATGATGTGCACTGCTGCCGCTGCATGCCACGACGCGCCCAGCCTTGGTCATGACATCAAAACTTTGAGGGAACAGCTCTTCACGCAAGCCATGGCTACTTCATATCTGGTTTACAACCGGGCAGGACTGAGAAATACTCAAGTCCAGGTTCTTATTGTAGGCCTAAGCTGTGTCCACACCGGACGAGATAGTTACTAATGATTTGGACAGGCTTTATACTCGATACAGATGAAGAGGTTGAACTCCGCCTGGTTGTGGGTGAGATGGTGTATCAGAATGCAGACACAGTGGAATCACGTCGCCAAATATCGGATTGTGAAAGAGCCGCAAGACGTCTCAGCGTTGAAGGACATGGTCATGTGGACATCTTTCATGATTGAGAGGTACTATCGACTAATGATGATCCATGTATCGCAAAGCTAATTGGGAGACAGTCATCTTTCCCTCATATCATTTCGAGATGATGGGAGACTTTTGGAATCCAAGCTGAAACAGCCGAGCGAGGAAGTCAAGAAAAAATATCCAGTATTCTGCTATCGGCTAGCCTTGGCACGGTTGACTCAGAGATTTACGAAAATAGGCGTGGATACAACAGCAAGCACGTCGGCATTCCTGGATCGGTTCGAGCAGGTGTATTCGAGCATCTTAGCCTGGAGGGAATCGGTCGCTGTGAGTCGCTTGAGGTGTACGACCAGACTTGAGCTAATCAAACTATCTTGCAGGTTGGGTACCAGCCGGAAGGAGATATCTTTGCTGAGAGAGAAGAATACCAGTGTGTCCTGTTATTGCATCTCGAATACCACACACTCCTCCTCTCCATGTTCACAGCCCTTGGCGCCGCATCACGCCTCGCTCCACCGAGAGATAGATCAAAGACCTCGTCCAGAGTGCGAAATCAGATCGCAATACGCATCAGCAATGCGCGGCGCCTTCTGGCGAACATAAACTCTATCAAGGATACTTCTCACTTGCAACCTTGTGTAAGCTCATGGTACGTCTACTTCTATATGTCCAGCCCTCAGAGCGTTCTGGTGCTTATATGGTGGACGGTACTGACCAAATTCTGATAGGCTAAACGCGCTTCAAATCCTCTCCCCTTTCTCCTTCCTCTACAGCCACATAATGCGCCGTCCCACCCTCCTCAGCACACGGTCTGACCTCGACCTCCTCTACAGCGCCACCCGCCACTTCCGGCAATTCATGAACGATTCTACACGGAACAAGCGCATCGCTGCTTTAATAACATCAATGTACGATGCTGCCGCCAAATTTGTCTCGCAAAGTCGTGCCAATGGCTCGCTCCCCGGTCCGCAAACATGTACGCCCGGTGCGCTAGCCGACCATTTCAGCGATTTACCAGGAGAGAATAGCAACGGTGTCAACAATAAAAGAAGGTTGGCCGAGGTGAACGTGATGAATGGCATTAACAGCGCTACGAACACTCCTATAGGTGAACCCGGAGAGTTTGATTATTCGCCCACTGTCGATGGGAGTTTGGACCCTGGTGCCAGTGGATTGGAATTGAATGCAGGGTTTCCTGTTCATATGCCGGGCGCTTACGCGCCTTATGGCAGTTATTCGGCCAGCGGACATGATTTTAGGATGCACCAGCACGCAGGTGGCGGCGGCGGTCGGAATGGGAACGAGAATGGCTCTAGTAGCGGTGGACCGGAAGTGGCGTGGTTGGCCAGCGCGGCGGACGGTCACGCAAACGGTCACGGCAATACGTTGCCAGGTGTTAATGCTCTTGGACTTGGGATGGGCGGTGTGGGAACACCGTGGGATGAATGGTTCTGGAATAATGAGCAGGCGAGGGGGGGTGGGACGGTGTGAGGATGGCCAGGGAGGAGGTGTCATCTTAATACTCTCGAGGTCCCTGGATGAATTTCCTGGGCTGCGCGGTTGATCTGACCAGATTTAGAGGGGAATGAGACCCTCTTGGACAGCATCCTGTGAGGTTGAGACGTCAGTGACGTCGTGAACGATGGAAGGAGGATCTTAGGCGTGCGAGGTGTCTGAAGTAGACCGGTCGCGTCGTGTTGGATTGAGGAGAAGACGAAGAGGCTAAGAGAGTGGTGCGAAGAAGATGGCGAGGAGACCACACACGAGCTGGACACAGGCGTGTACGTGTATCCAGCGGCGGAGCACGACATCTTGGTCGCGGCCGTGTAAAGCGGAAGCGACAGGATGAAGATGAGAGCAATAATGAAAGCCATCGTTATAACGTTCTACCAACAGCCAGCAGCCAATAGTCAACAGCGAGAGAAAGAGCTACGCAGTACACACAACCCGTCGATCCATCCATCGCGCAACTCCCACGATACACACCACTTCTCCGCCCGACCCCTTCCAACGACATTCCTGACTACATCTGTCTGGTCCCTCGAACAACGTGGAACTGAACGCATGTGAAGGGCACTCAATGTGAATGGCACTCAATGTGAATCGCACTCAACACACATGTTCCACTTCCGCTGCCCCCTCCGCCGGTCCCAGGTCCGAACGCAAGACCCGTCCGAAGAGTTCGAGGAGCATCTGGAAACAGATACCTGCGATGGCGGGGTCGTAACGGCCTTTGCTCAGTTCGTCGCGGATGAAGGCGTCTTTGGGGAGGTTGTGTTAGCTTTGGGGTTTTTTTGGAGAGGGGGTGAGGGGGAGTGAGGGTGGGGATGGATGGAGAGGGAGGGTAGGGATGGGGACATCTGAGTATGGAGATGTATGGAGAGGGATGGGAACGAATGGGACTTACGCTGCGCATGGGCGACCTCGTAAAAGCTGAAGGTGACGCCGGCTTCGTGGAGGGTTTTGCGGATGAGATCGCGGCCCGCGGGGGGGATATGTGTGTCTTTCTTGCCGAAGATCTGGGTGGTGGTGGGCGCGGGTTAGTCAGTCATACTTCACGCTTGGGATCGATTCCCGTCGACATGTTCCCTCTAGGAGAAGCGGTGTAAGAGGAGAGAAGTAGGAAGGAATGGAGGAAGAAAGAGGGAGGAGAATACGCACCATAACAACCTCCCCTCCAATCTCCCCCGTCCTCGCCAAACTATCATCATCCATCCCCTCCCCCAGAGTCCGCGAATGGATATCCGTCGCGAAATAACAAACAGTCGCATGCACCCTCCTGTCCAACGCAGCCCGATACGCCAAGTGCCCACCGAGACACATACCCGTCGCGCCGATGCGGCCCGTGCATGTCGGCAGGGAAAGGAGATGGTCGACCGTCAGCGTGGCGTCTTCGTCGTAAGCGGAGAGTTTTTTCTTGGTTTTAAGGGCGTTGCCAAGGTCCGTGCCGGTGGTGTCGTAGGCGAGCGGGTCGGAGGGGAGGAATTCGTGGTAGCTGGAGGGGGCGGCGGCGATGTAGCCTTGGGAGGCTATTTGGCGGGCGAAGCGGGCGACGGGGCCGGTTACTGGGTGGTGTGGTTAGGTGGGTGGGTGGGCAGATGGATGGGCTGGTATGATGGAAGGGGGGAGAAGGAATATGAGAGAGTTTTTTGAGTATTGATGTGGTTTTGGTGAGGGATTCTTTGTACTTGTCGTTGGGAATGAATTTGAATACACCGTCTCCCGTCAATTTCAAGACGATCTTGATGTTTAAAGCTTGGTCGGATACAGCTCTCGGACTTGAATCTGACAGTACAGCAATACTTACCATACCCCGCCATTCGATCCCATGCTCTTCCCACCATTCTTACGATATCAACTCGGCAAACAGACCCCAGCGAAAGTCGAAGCGGTAAAAGATGAAAATTTCGAAAGTCCCATTAATATCGTAGGAGAACCACTAACCTTGATAGATTTCACTAAACACGAGTACACCAGGGAATTTGGCCTTTGGATACCCGTCTATCTTCGGATGAAAGATGAATATTCCTAACCCGGATCGTTAGTAAGCGGAGCGATAGCCGATAGGTATAAGAATTGATTGTGATTACGCATGTCGCCACCTGCCTTGGTGGCTACGTCGACGTGGGTCTCCTCGATCAACATTTTGTTCAGTTCCTGATGGATGATTTATTGGTGTTGTTGATGTTGCGCGGAGAAGGTTGGGTTTGAGGTGGTATATCTGGGGGAGGTAGCGCGGGATTGCTCCATCATGCTCCGAGAACGGAATCGCTGTCGTTTGTTGGGTTTGAACTTTGTGTCTTTTCCATCGACAATTTCTTGTTTTTTTCATTGGAGCCGACTCATTACTCATTTCACGGGGCATAGTATTCTCTGAATCTGTATTGCACGCCAGTTCCTTGGTTAGAATTGAAAGGCATACCCGGTCTAATGGATGGCGGGTTCAGTTGAGTGGAGGTCGAGTCTTTTGTGTCATTTGCTGAACCAAGAAGAGAATGGCAGTCAAACGAGTTCCAGGTTATTAATCAGCACCGTCGACTTGACTACAGCACGGTCTGTGGTTGTTTGGAATATACAGTTACTACCCTTCAGCTTCGCACATACTCAGTACCTGGTCTGCACGACGTAACATGTATTCTGCTACACCTTTTTTTTGACATCTTCTTGCTTCATTTTTCACAAATCACTCTTACGCAAGCCGAGAGATCTTGAGGAGGTGTCGACTTCCTAGGGCTATCTACTGTCCGCTCACCAGGATTCGCCACAAAGTCGGAAGTTGTTCACCGCGAGATGCGGCCATGAAAGGATCAACCTTCACCTTTTCATTGTGGTTGGCGATCAACCACCAAATTTCAGCCTTGCCTGACAGCGAACTTGTACCTACGTTCCAGCAAGGATGCTGGCAACAGCTACCGAGTCTGCCTGGAGGCCCACGACAGGAGCATGGCGCTGTCGCTCTTGGTAACAACGTCTATGTCATCGGCGGAATGCTCCATAGTTCCATTGGCGTGAGCCCAACAGCAGCCACCACGAGCGTTGAGGTTTTTGACACCACGACCTCTACGTGGTCGAATTCTGCTCCGCTACCAGTTCCAATGCATCATCCCAACGCTGCCGCGGTAGATGGTAAGATATACGTCCTCGGCGGAATTCAATTCGCGAACAAAAAATGGGAGTCAATTGGGAATTGTTATCGTTATGATCCTGTAGCCGGGAAGTGGGATGTCCTGGCCCCAATGCCAGCTGGGACAGAACGAGGAAGTGCTGCTGTCGGCGTTTTCGGTCAAAATATATCCTTGGCTGGAGGTATACAAATCCCAAGCCTTGCGAGAGGAATAGACGGTCAAGAACGCATCGCGGTAACCATCACGCAAAGTTACAATACTGTCTCTGGAAATTGGACCACGTTACCTAACCTCAGCGCTGCAAACGGGGAGGGAAGAGACCACGGGGGTGGCGCCGTTATCAACGGGACATTCCTAGTTGTCGGTGGTCGAAATGCATCTCGGGAGAGTGTTCGTGGGACATTGTTTGCCATGGACCTTGATTCCCCACATCCAGTTTGGATCTCCAAAGCAACGATGCCTACAGCTCGTGGTGGAATCGCCGTAGCGGCTGTTGGCAACAAAATCTATGCCTTCGGAGGAGAGGGAAATCCTGCAATTGGTACTAGGGGTGTCTTTGCCTCTAGCGAGGTCTATGATGCAGCGAAGGACAGCTGGGAATTCGCAACGCCAATGGCTTTGCCTAGACATGGGACTCAGGCCGTAGCCGTGGGCGATAGTATATATCTTGCCGGTGGAGGCCCGCAACAAGGCTTCTTGGATACTGATTATTTTGATGTCTTCAGAACGGCGGGTTCTTGCTCATGAAACCCGTAAATGTTGTGAGTAGCAAGTTTGATCGTCTATTGTACTTTATCATGTCTTCTCTGATTGAAGCGAATGGTCCATTACAAATCCAAGGCGGACTGCTCAGTAGACGCGACATCGAGATTTGTCTAGTCATCTAACCTGGAATATCTCTGAACTTTGATTATCAATGCCGAGCACAGAGATCCATCTCTACGTTACTCCGCGGATTGTTTTCGAAGAGTCCAACGATTTTATAATCCGATGCTGGCCTGCCGCAAATGGTGCCATAGTCACGATGACCTCCGAATTTCTGATGACAAACTTGTGGATTTCATCCTACGTCTCGAAGATAAAGGACTTGCCGGTCAATACTTATGAAGGAAACTAATTGGTTGCCACAGGCGCTTATACCACAGGCTTGTTGGAGATGAGAGCCAATCTCGTCATATGAAGTCAGTAATAAATGACATAAATCGGCACGGGGGGCAGGAGTATCGTTTCAACATGGCAGCGACGACGAGAAAAGCACAGGCAGCTCGGGCTTACTCTGGCTTTGCAGTCCAAGGTTCTCGTCATGGTCATGCTATTCATGGTACTATTATAGACATAAGGATTGATCAACGCTATTCTCGATCACGATTACATTGATGCTGTCGCAAGGACTCGAGTATGAGCAGAGGTACCACGGCTAGATATCGAGGCAAAGGGCAGAGGTCAGTCACAAATCCAACCGGCACTTCACTCCTTGGAATTCTGCTTAAACACATCCTAGTTGCTTGCGATATACTCCGGTTTGCAATATACTCCGAACTACAGGTCGACACACGGCAGTTTCGCACAAAAGATGGCAGATACTTACACAGTTGACGACTAGATCAAATTCCTGTCGTCCGTCGAAGCCCGGGCTTCAGACCAAGATTTGCTTTTCAGGCTCCGTATCGATACGTTCCTAACCGTTGAAAGAGGTCACTTCTATCCACAAATGTTGTGGGGAGTAATGTTACTTTCCTCGTATATGGCTCCCAGCCGATCGTGTGAATCAATCAATCTAGGCGCATATTTCAATACCGATCGCGACGATTTCTGTGAACCAAGAAAGTGGCCAGCCTATTCCCAACAGTTTCCCAGGTAAAGAGTAAAGTAAGATAGAAAATTCTATTCCAACTTTTCCACTCGCTTCTTATCTTGTTCAGTGTTCCGCTACCAAGGTGAACGCACAAGCCCCCAAGAATCGGCATGACCTTCACGATGATAGTTTCGGATGAATGCAAGATGCATTTTGAGGCTCTCAAGCGTCTGCGGGCTATGGTCCTCTCACGAGACGTGATTCGCAAGAGGTTGGGAGCAGAATTTGACTCGGGTTCGCCATCTTCATTATTCAAGAACCTCGATCGAATCGAGGTCTTTGACATCTACGCCGAATTACAAAGACTGGCCGACATAATACCCCCTTACGACCCACGTGTTCCGAAGTCCAAGGATCTTCTCACCCTGACATTGAACCTCGAAAGCCCGCTCGAGTGCACTCTCACTATCGCATACGGCATCCAATATTTCGAGATCAGAAAGTTGGAACTCGCTTCCATGGAGAATCTCACTCGGCGCATCACGACGGACTTCAAAGTAGACGGTGATACGGAGATCCATGACTTCGATTCTGCAGATGGTGTCATTGAGCGCTACATAGCACTTGGTAAAGACTAGTTGGTGACGATGACGAGCATCATCCTCGATATCTGGAAGATTTTGCGGCGATAAGAGAATATAGCAATCGTCTTCCAGCATAAGTAGATGCTAATCAGTAATAGAGAAGTCGTCACCAACACCAGGAACAGGAGCGCCTCTACTAGGGATAGGAGAGCCCCGATCAAAGATAGGAGCGCCTCCATCAAAGGCAGGAGCGCCCCTATCAAATGCAGGAGCGCCCCAACCAGGGATGGAGAAATTTCGATAGAGTATAGAAATTGGCAATTTGTTGCGCAAACAAATGAATCAATATCGGGAAGAAGGAAAGCGGACGAGGGAGAGGGAGATAGATAGTCCGCTTGTTTAAGGTGAAATGGGGTACTAAAAATGCTTTGTTAAATGGAACCATTGATCGGATGAGAACACTCTAAGCTCAGCGAGTGGCAAAGCAAAGCCGAGAACAAAATGCTTTGTTATTAGAATTGGAAGAATGAAAAACAATTGCTCGCCAAGTTTCAGCTACCATTTGAGAGGGAATAAAACTTCTTCTAGTTTCTTACTACCTCTTTTCAATCTCGATTTCAACAAGGTCTCTAGCAGCTCAATGTTTTACCACCGCTACAAACTCGGTATCGGGACATCTTCAGGGATTCTCTAATACAAGTTTAGAACTAGAAGGCCGGTCAAGCTAAGCGTCCTTCTTAGGAGTCGAAGTTGCCCTCCTAATTTCTACTTCAAAGTTTCCCCAACCCAAAATAAGAAGCTGGAATGAGGATTTCCCCCCTTCTCGCCGTCCCCATCCGTACCAAGAGGAAGCTAACGATAATGCTTTTTCAACATACCCTTTCATACTACACCGCTCTCCTCACCTCTCCCATCCTATCCTATTTTGATTCGGAGTCAGAAGCCGAACTTCCCCCCGCCTATTTATCTCTCACCTCCCCGCAAAAAGGACAATGATATATAATAGCGGGGAATCGCCGCTCGTTACCCCTAGGAGGTATACTGTGGTAACACAACCAAAAGAATATCCAATTACCCCTTTCCCTCGAACTATCCAACCAATATCCTTTGCCGACAGTCCGACACCCCCGTACCCAAGTTCCCATTCGCTATTTCCATATTGCTCAACACCAATCGGCTAATTCCGGTATCGCAATTAGTATGTTGAGCGCGATAGTGAGCACATCTAGCGATCTTCATTGGGACTTCGATAACGAGATAGTATGAGTAGAGTACCCGAGGCCCCTTTCTCCAATTTGTCTTTCTTTTATACAATAACACAGCTGATACCCCTCCTTTACAAATTGACAAACTTTCTCCGCCGGCACCGCCAGGCCGGTATTCTCATACCAGAAAAATCGTATTCGTGTAAAGTCATATGTACGTCTAGATAAGAGTACCAAGCGTCACGTTATCCTTCTCGGTTAAGAAATCGTTCATGTCTCAGCTTATTTTATTGACCAATAGTAGTTTGGAAGCACCTACCACAGTAATGAACTTATTTTATTTATAGCTACCTCGTGGTGGGGAATTATAATTTGAGACCGCCACGTGCACAACACCGTAGCGAACACTGCGGACGCAATAACTCGCAATAATTCCAATGATCTACTTCGCTCTTTATTCCCCTTCTCAGAACTCCAATGTCGTTCCCGGGATTTCAGCCCGGTGTGTCAGAAGTAATATCGGGCCGCGTTTCGGGAGAGGTAAACCAGGGAAAAATTCAGGGCTACCAGGAGCGCGGTGCTCTCTGGTTCATGTCGGGATAAGAGATGGTGGGGGCGAGAAGGAGTCATCTCCGGTCTCACATGGTCAGCTCGCTTGCCCCAAGGTCGGCGCAGAATCCAGGTGAGGAAGTGGCTGTAGATACAGGTTGAATACGCTCAGAAATGGATGTGTGTGGGGAGCACATTGAAGGACAAGATGACTTAACCCAATCATGCAGATCATATCGTGTCCAGAAGAAACAGGTTGAATACGCTCAGAAATGGTAGTGTGTGAGGAGCACATTACAAGTCAAGAAACTTGTCACAATCACATGGATCATGTCATGTCAAGAAGAAACAGTTGTGTTTTCATCGGCTGAACCGGCAAGTATACAGCTTACAACCCCAGCTCTCCATTCGCCATTGGAAATTCTCCCTAATACCCCTTGGGTATCATTGGGGTGTACTTGCCCTTGACGGTATCCTCACACTTCTCAGCATTCTTCGAGTCACCTTTGAAGTTTCTATCGCAGTGGGCCAAAGAATTAGCGCACTTCTTGGCTTCGGAGGCTGGCTTGACTCTGCCGCAGAGGTTTTGAAGGGTGACGTGGTGGAGATCTCCGTTCACGGGTGAAGCGCCTCCAGGGGATTTCTTCGGGTCGAAAGTTTGCTTGCCTTCCTTTGGTGGTTTGTCGAGAGTTGTGAGGGCGGAATCCACATTTGGCAGGGCGATGGCGCTGGTGAGGCTGGCTTTGGATTAGCAGAGCGCGCTGAGGTCTGAGCTTTATGGAACCGTACCTGAAGCCGGCAAGAGCCAGAGAGACAAAGGCGGTGAAACGCATGGTGATGAATCAGTTGGACGATTGTGGTGTATTTCTTTTGGTCGTTGGAAAGGCGAATTCGATTGAAAACATGAAGGATTCCTCGGGAGCAATCTTCACCTTTTTATATTCCATCTGTCCGACAGCTCGTAAAACTCGGTCTTCGCAAAATATCAGGGCAAACAAGACAACAATCACACATGCTATCGATTTCTCGCTCCCACCTCCAGCTTTTTCTATTTTTACGCGACTTTGATGGATGATCGACAAAGCTAATCTGTCTCCAGGTTATTCAAACTGTTCGAAGGGAGGAGATCCGGCCAACGAGGGCTCGGATATCTCTACCTTCCCTCGTTCAACCCGGGACGTTTGATATTTTGTTGTCGTGGAAATGAATGTTCATAGTGAGTCTCGCTTATGAAGAGCGGTAATATCGCTTTGGAAACGCCGTGCGCGCGAACATACAATCATCCAGCAGTGGCATTAAGAACCGTGGATGCGCAAGCCCTAAAAGTGATATTTTTTTCTGCGGCCGTACGTCTGTAGCAGATGGATTGACTGATTGTGTGTAAAAGTTTGCAGGCAGTGTTGGCGCAAAACTTCAGCCTTATTGGAAGATCGCGACCTCAACATAGTTCAACTTTTGGAGGACGTGACAAAGTCTGTGGCGTTTTGATCTCTCGTAAATGTGTCTTCCAGTTGCTTGATATCGGGTAGGGAGCTAGACTTTGAGATGAAATTTGGACCGGTAGGTATAGGTCGGGATCACGCACATTTACGCGAACTTAATTGAGACAGTACGCCATTGCTGACTGCATGTCGAGAGAGGGAAAACTGAAGAGGACTGCTTCCGAATCGAGACCAGTGATGATCAAACCTCGAGCTCATATATTCAGCAGATCTGCTAAAACGCATCGGAGCCACGTGCCTAACAAACACTTTTGTCCACTTTCTCCCTCGGTCTCGCAAGATCAGATTTTCGCGACCGTAAATCCCCCGCCCCAAAATGACCCATCTGCCCCAACGAGCTTTCTGTCCTCAAAATGTGTCGACGTTCAAAACCTTGCTGTTCCTTAGTGAGCCTAAAATGTCGATGGTCAAAGTCTTCTTGGCCTGGGTTGCATTCTATGTTGAAGCAATCGCATGGGACACGCTCCTTGGTTAGGAGACCCAATGGATTATCTTCCGCCACTCTGGGTGGAGATTGTAACATTCCACACCTGCGTATGGGCCGGTTGAATTCCATGTTAGACACTTGATCTAGCAGGCCCACAAGATCGCAAAGAAGGTGTTGGAGTCGTCGTAATCGATGATCTGGTATCACTATACCGCAGTGCGGATCTAGCAGCTGCTCTTCCTCGACCTGTTTGACTTCATCGATGATTCTTTTGATCTCCACTTCGCTGGTATGGTTTGCTTGCATCTTTTCCGGATTTTGGGGGTTCTCGGAGCCAAGCCATTTGGTCGAGTAAAGGTGCAGGAATCTGCGGAAGACAATTCTCTGGAAGTCATGGTCATACCATCTGAACGACTCTTTCAGCCACTGAGGTCCCCCTTCATTGGACGTCGATCCTGCCGCATAGCGATCTCGAAACTCGATCCAGCCAATGGTCCGCAGCTCCCCAGCCTTCCCATCTCCGTCCACGTCAGCAGCTACGGTCAAAACCTCTTGCGCGGCTTTTATGTCGCCTTCGAACCAACGCATCTCCAAGCTCTGTCGCCCTTCATAATGCATGGACACGAATTCGTCCTGTATCTTGAACAATAGCTTTTTCAACATCGCTGCTCGCTTGTCTTTGTTACCGAAGAAATGCGTCGTCATTTCGCGGATGATGTGGACCGAAGCAAAGTATTGTCCAAGCAGGTATGATGTGAATTCGCTGTTCCACCCATCCCCATACGCCTTGCATCGTTGTGGGCTGTAGTTGTCGTCGTCCAATATCTCATAGAAAAGATTGGCCAAGTCCCAAGCCGCCCCAAGTAGAGGTACCGAGAACTGAGCAAGTGCTTTTCGAGCTTGGTGCTTTTGCGTACGCGCTTCGTTCCATCCGGACGTCCAGGCAGTTGCGAGTACACCAAACAGAGCGAGGATACCAGTAAGAATGGCAGCGATAGCACTTCCGTCAAGCATATTCTTTTTTTAAAAAAGGTCTCGGCTCTGGGAGGAAGTTGGGACAGGATAAGTCAACGCAAATCAAAGTCAAGGCACGGTTTGCGATCACAGTAGCAACTTCAGTGGAGAGGGAGAAAGCAGAAGACAGGAGAAGATGACTTGATAGCATGAAGAGGCGCAATACAGCGAGAAAGAAAACTGCGGAGGAACAACGCAATTCAGGTTCAAGAGAAAGAGCTGAAAGTTATACATGCTCAAGAGCGATTGATGGCTGGAAGTCTGTTAGTGGCTATGCGTCTTGACAATTTCTGGTGACGCTACTGCAGGTTCGCTAACCCATCCATTGCCATTTGCCTATACGAGTCGATCAAATAATTAGCTATGAGTTTGGCGCGAAGACACGCACAGACAGGTCCGGATCTCAGCGCGCTGAGATAGCGGCTGCCAGATCTCTCACTATAAATGATCCTGAATAAGGGTTCGAGGTCTGGGAGACGGTCTCGAAAGCGTTCTCTGTTTCGTCCTATGATCAGTCGAGCTTGCATTCCTCGGAAACCCTTCGATAATGTCAGCGCGTGATGAATTTGGTTGGAGCCTCGAAAGATCAATGCACTTCTCCTTTGAAAGCTCCTTTTCTGGCCTAGATCTCCTTGCACATCTAGCCCTGCGAAACGGCGTCCGCTAGCGAGCCTAGAGGCGTAGGAGCTGACGCTTAGTTTGGCGAGTCCGGCACCAAGCTTGCCTAGGTATCGCGAAAGTGTTGTTCATTGCCCGAGGAGGAGGAAAGGACATGGGTCGCCATCAGGACAAGATGTCCCTAGGAGTGGAGATGTAGATCTGGAGGTCCCGATCTGGAAAGGAGACAGATGTTGAGGATGGTTACGACGGTCGGCCCGTTTTTTGCTAGTCGTATCTTGCATCACGTGACATTCCTCAAGACTTGGGAACAAAGTCCAGCTTCTTCAACTTCTTACGATCACCGCTTCAACTGTAATGCTCGCGAGTCCTCTCAGGGACAAATTTCTGCCTCAGGCGAATCAATTTATGCAAAATCTTCTTAATCGACGACATGGTCTTCTAGCAATTCTCGTCGACGCGTAGCATTTGTCCTTTTTCACTGTGGCATTCTTTGGAACTATCAAGTCTACGGGTATCGTTCGCAGTTCATCTCATCATCTTATCGTCTTTCTTGTTTCCAGTCCCATTCACTTCTTCTTGTCCTTCTTCTGCAACTTCCCAGGTTCCGGTTCCGCAGGAGCCTTCGCACAAGAAGCAAAGTCATCAGTTGGCGCCGGCAATTTCGGATGTTTCGCCTACACAAACTTGCATTTCAGCAACAGGCCTTAACGACCGTGATTAACAAGAGTGATGGGAGTGCGCGATTGGATTTTGGGAAACAAACGTACCTCCCAATGGACTTTCATGTTGCTCAAACAGTCAACGTCGATTTTACAAGAGGACTACACGGTTCTCGTTAGTTTTTGCGCGCGTGGTTGGGGAGAGAGGGAACGGACGCATTGGTATTTCATTCCCTTGTCTTTCTTCAAGATGGAATTACCGCCTTTTTTGGCTGCGTCTTGCGCTTTCTGCTGCGCTTGGATCTGAAGCAGTTTCATGTCAGCTTTCTCCAGGATCGTAGCAACCGCGTGTCGAATCTGTATGTGGCAGTATGGGGACAGTCTTCACCTTTTGAAGACCGCGAGCCATGGCGAAGTGGGCAAAGGACCGACGGATGCGCTTGATGAGGTTGTTGTTTGAGTTATTGACAGTCGTGGTGAAGAAGAAAGACAGCCGGCACGGACGAATCTGGCTAGCGGCTCATCACGTTTTTTCCATGTGATATTGCCCGTCGTCGATGTAGAACTTTGAGATGCTCCATGCTTCCAGCCATTTTTGTCAGACTTATTATTGTGGTCCAACACGACAATTACATTCACAACCACGTTCGAGCCGCGCCCACCGAGTCAAACGCTAAAACCAAACCCAAGCGATCTCATTGCGGCTAGCGAAATGTCAAATTTGCAATTCGTCACAACATGCCAACGATATGGATTTAACTTTAGAATCTTTTCTTTCCATTTCGGCCAGGTGGGTATCACACGCTGCAATGCGTGCTCGCAGCTAAAAGTACAGCCATTCTTCATCAACCCAAACACATCGACCTCTTTCTTAGGCCCGCCTTAATGTGCTCAAAACGACCGACTTGGCGTAAGTTATGAGATTTCAAACCCCAGAGCGCCAGAAATATGGAACAAGTTGCAACAACAACTTTCGTGAGCAAGAATGCATGCGCCAAGCCAACGAGCCTCTATAGGTATTGTTGCACGTGAATGCTAACTTGAAATCGATTGACGTCCATCACCGTCATCCTTGGGCTTATCTATAACGCTGTCACGTCCAGACCAATAGCCTTGAGAGGTTCCTTGAGGTCGAGTGTCGCTTGCATGTCGTTCGACTTTAACGCAGCAGTGAAGTAGTCCAATTTCTGCCCTTGCAGCGACGTTGAGCTGTTACCCTTGATAATGACTGGAAGCTTGCCGTCCTTGTATTTGGTAGAAATGAGGCCGATGACAGTAGCTTGGTCGGAAGTTGTCTTCATCGGAATCAAGTTGTCGCCAGGCTTGAGGGTCAGCTCTGGGATAGTTGTGACACCGATTTTCTTGTCGCCAACGTATACATCTTGCACGACTGTGCCCATCTCGATGCTCAAGGGCGAGGGGTTAGGAATGAAGACAGTGCCGCGCATGTTGGTTCCGTCTTTTTCAGGCGTGAGACTGATCTTGATGTCGCGAACTTGGAAGCCCTTGAGCTTGTTTAGACCTGTACGAGTCTTGTTAGTAAGATATATCAAAGAGACGTAGATAACGCTAGCGTACCCTTGGACGTGATGACCTTGTTGAAGTTGACCTTGACAGCAGGGAAGGCTCCCAGATGGAGGTTCGTTCGTCCACGTACGGCGACTCTGTAGGTCTCGCTATTGAGGACAGCAATGTTGTATAGAGCGAATTGTTGGGGGTCAACAATCTCCAATTCCTGATCAATGGTAACTGTTTCCAAGGCGCCAGCGTGCAGTCTTGGAATGGTTATGTAACCGAAAGGCTTGATATCAGGCTGGGTGTTTTCCAAGAACAAGGCAGCCTTGAACTCGTCCAGGGTTGGTTTAAAAACTTTCTTGTTCTCAGCGGTGGTAATCATGTTGATATGGACTGCTCCTGGTCGTGGCCTCGTGACCACCTGCGACTTGAGATCCAGCGTGGAATCGTCTATACCCTTTTGAGCGATGTTCGGCATTCCGACGTATATTCTGCGAAAGGTCAATACGCGAACTGGGATCGAAGTAAGAGATCTTACATGAGAATGTTGACGAGAACGGTGCCGATGATGAATGACAACAAATGTAACCACCAAAACTTCCTCATGTGTGCCTTGATCTTACTCTGCTTTGGCGGTGGCGCACCACGATAGTCTGCAGAGGCAACATCCTCCAGAGTCTGAGCCTTGTAGTCCCCGTACTTGCCATTTCCTGTGTTGAAGGTCGACATTGTGAGCGATTGTAAGTCCTGGGAACGCAGAATCCTAGATTTGGTCGAAGGTGTGCAGAGGATCACACAACGAGGTCGATAAGGCTTCACAAGCCTGAGCGCTGGGTTAGAAGGGCTTTATTGCAGATACAGTTTCCGCAGTTTGGAGCACATGTCGGCTACGCGCGATTGACGGACACAGACATGTGTTGCAATCAAAACCGAGGGCAGATCACCCCATGGCGTTGAGAATTGGGAACAAGGCAATATGAGGACCAGGTTTGTTTGCTACAAAATGTTTAGATATGAGACGAGGATGGAGCAAAACCAATCACGCTGAGAGGGTGATACCTGTGTGGGTTAATGTCCGGTGCATGGGCCAGTGCTGGCCAGGGATGTTTGCACGGCAAAGGGCTGGGATAGGGTGGCCTCGGTTGTCGAATTACGGTCTTATGGTGCGCATGCGGAAGAGAGTAAGCCGTCAGAACAAACCAGCTGAGTCGCTTCACTTTGCGTGACAGCTCAGTACGGTCGCCATGCTTGGAACGCTTTCAGGGGGTTAGATATTGCTCGGAGCTCGTTTCGTCTGGAGGTCCATAGGCCCTCAACGAACGCATCCTCCCGGATGCTATGATTGAAGAATGACCACAGCGGCGAGGTCGCATACGGACGTAATGCCAATGCCAGGATTAAGTGGCGATGTGAGTCGATATCTAGCGTCTTGAGGGGACAAAAAAGTCGAGATATGTGTACCCTTGAAAGCAACTCGAAACCTAGAGAGAGCTGCCACTGCTGGGTACTCGTGTGAACAAGGTGTGGGCCAGGTCCAATGCGGGGTGCTACTATATCGTTACGGGCGTTTCTCTCCCGCTAGCAATCTCGTGCAGAGCGACTATACTGGTTTTGTCAATTAGCGAGCTTTGTGTCACAAGGATCGATCGGATAGAGGCCAGCCCTGACAGATGTTGATATACCTGAGGTTTCCAGAAGCTCGAGTCGTTTCAAGCAGCCACTGAGGTCGCAGGATCGCCACCTGTCCTCCGCGGTGGTGTTGAGCAAATTGGCTATTATGGAAACACGATCATGGTTGTACTGTATAGATCCGGCCGGGAAGATACTCTCCCACGATCGAAAGAGCCATGCACAACAAGATGTAGTGACGCCAATCAGGCGATAAGGTAGTGGGATATTCGCCTAGATTGAGAGGCGATATCGTATCTGGTGATGCAGCTGGAGTCAGGAAGAGCTGCTACGGGAATGGCTGGGACAAGAGCCGCCATGCATGATTGGAGAGACGTTGTTGGAGGTACCCAGAGGTGGTAAACAGAACAGGGTGCAATCTGGTGCGATCCACGGACAGTCAGAGATACTGTATCATTTTGCACGTGACCAGGATTCTATCGGATGACGATGTTTTCAAGTCCAAACACAACCCCAGGAACAATCAGCCTCACCTGGATCGCGCATTGATTGCGGAGCCTCCGAGATCATGACCGGCTCATCCGACGACGAAGACGATTACATGAAAATGGTCATAGCCGAGCCCGCAGCAGTCATCAAGGAGACTTCCATACAGCGGGCCGCGCGCAAGAAGAAAGAGGTCGGCACCAGTTATGTCTCCCGAAACACTACAGGAGCCGGTGCTAACAGCTAGTTAGGGTGAAGCACGCGCTCGTGTGAAGTCAAAACAAGAACGAGAAGAAGATGAAGCCGCCGCTCGAGAGGCCGCGCTGGCTACATCCCTCGATTCCTCCAACAAGGGATTCAAGATGATGGCAAAGCTGGGGTATAAGGCCGGCAGCGCTCTGGGCAAAGCGGCAGACGCACGAACAGTACCCATAAATCCTGTGTTAAAGGACGATCGGGGAGGCATTGGGCACGATGCGGAGAGAAAGAGGAAGTTTCGAGAGGAGGCAGAACAGGAAGCCAAGAAAGTCAAAGTGGAGGAGGTTGGCTATCGGGATCGCATGAGAATAGAGCGCGAAGAGAAGAGACTCCAGTCCCAGGTTTTTGCCGCTCAAAAGGTCACAGAGAGACTAGATGTTGAGGCAGAGACAGACCAGGATGTAGCTTCGAGTCAGGTGTCGGACAAAGTGCCAGTCGATCAACGCCCGCTAAGATCTATTAATGTTTTGTGGAGAGGCTTGGTACGGTATCGACGAGAGAAGGATGCCGAACGCCGCATGAAAGCTGAGGTCCAGACTAGTCTGTCGTCGAAGCTACCCAGCTACGATGTTGCGGATGAAGACGAAGACAATTCGGCATACTCAAGAAAGCGAACTCATACTGAGTATGTCGACGATCTCGACGAGGAAGACACCGAGCTGGAAGAGTTCAATGAGCTTGACGTTGCTGACCGTCTGGAGCGCGTGGTCAAGTACTTGAGGTCAAAGTACTTTTACTGCTTCTGGTGTAAATCGAGATATCCAGACGCGCAGATGGACGGCTGCCCAGGTCTCACAGAGGAAGAACATGATTGAGCTGGCCAGAGCTGGCGATAATTCAAAACGTAGCCCAGACACTGATAGATTCAATCATTGAAACAGTATATATATTTAGCTGGACTGCTAGGACCACAGTCGCTAGCGTACATGACGAGGGAAATCGATGACCATAACGATTCTTCCATGAGTATGCCGTTCGGTGCAACTTGACAACGAGTTGAGTGGGGTGCGAAGTAAAGTGACGCATCTGCCAATCTGTCATGCCAATGATTCTTGAAGCTGAGTTGTCCAACAGAGCCCATCAACGAATCTTATCTTCAGCTGCTATTAGAAATGCTTCCACGTTAAAGAACTGCATGCAAAGTCGGCATCCGAGTGTGTAAATCGTCAACTGAGTACAGAATCGTCTTTTCTGCGGCGGACTCCCGCTCAGATGCCAATCTTCGGGTGGAGATTCGGATCCGGAAAGTGGTGTATCAACCGCAGCAGCACACCACCAAGCCTCTTGCTGAGCAATTGCTGACAATCACGATCTTGGACGCGGAAAGCTCCACTGTGCCGCTACGGTTCGCGGTAGCTAGACAAGTGGAGCGGGGGTAACACGATTTCCAATGCTGACAACTGAGTTGGAAATCCTGATTATTGGTGGGAACCGGGCGGGGCATGCAGGAACATACATGCAGAGATTCCTTTGTTTGTGAGGAGGATGGAGTCGTAAGATCATATAAGATAGGATGCATTCGCTCTTTGCTGCTTTCTTCATCTTTGCCTCCTCATCTCATTTAAAGATTCTTTACAACTAATTTTAACTCTCACGAATTGCTGCAGAAATGGCTCCAAAAATCGCTATCGTTTATTGTAAGTGCCCCTCCAGCAAGGTTTTGTGTGAGAACCTAGGCTGACCCGTACCCCAGACTCGATGTACGGCCACGTCAAGACGTTGGCTGAGGCCGAGAAGAAGGGCATTGAAGCTGCTGGCGGCTCTGCCACTCTCTTTCAGCTGCCAGAGACCCTCCCAGCTGAGGTTCTTGCTAAGATGCACGCTCCTCCAAAGGACGAGAGCATTAAGACTCTCAATGACCCCAAAGAGCTTGGTAAGCATTCATGCATCAATTTACTCCATAGCATAGCTAATTGAGGTGCTACAGAGGCATTCGATGGCTTCCTCTTCGGTATCCCAACCAGATATGGCAACATGCCAGCACAATGGAAGGTAAGCACGCAACGACCATATCCTTCCTCCAAAGCATCCAGGAACTAACAGATACAGACCTTCTGGGACAGGACCGGCGGCCAATGGCAAACTGGCGGTTTCTTCGGAAAATACGCAGGTCTCTTCATCTCCACCGCATCTCTAGGCGGAGGACAAGAATCGACCGCGATCGCCATGATGAGCACCTTTACCCACCACGGTCTCATCTTCGTCCCACTCGGTTACGCAAAGACCTTTGGCGAGCTCGTCGACCTCTCTGAAGTCCGCGGTGGTTCGCCATGGGGTGCTGGAACTTTCGCTGGTGCTGATGGATCTAGACAGCCGAGCGCGAAGGAACTTGCGCTTGCTGAGGCACAAGGAAAGGTTTTCTTTGAGCATTTATCCAAGGTCAACTTCGCGTGACTACATGGCAGTGGTGCGAATGGTGCGAGCGATGAGAAGAAGATGTTGAATGGCGATGCTGGCCGGACTGAGCAGTCTGCTGAGGCTTTGAAGGATGATGATGAGGATGTCAAGGGAGGACCTTGCGGATTACCTAAAAAGTGCACTATTCTTTAGTCACGGGAAATGCTTCTGAATACATACTTTACTGCACCAATCGATACCAGCATTGTCAATTGATCTATTTGCTCGTTCAAAACCGTACCTCTGTTTTGTGTTGTTTGAACCAAAGATGACCGTCGTGGTTGTGAACAAGATCTGGCCCAGGTCAAACTCCCTCCCTCATCTACATAAAACAACTCCGGTGTTCCAATTCCCAGGGATCCATTGGAACACGAACTAATAATAAACATCACGCAAACCGCAAATGATCGCAATGCGTACCTCTGTTGAGATGCAAAAGGTGTCTTTTGCATTTTGGATAGCTTCTCAGTCCCTCATGAATTACACACACACCTCAACTTCAGTCCATTCAAGCACTCGTCAATTATGAGGACCTATTTGAACAAAGTCTCATTATTGAGCACACTTACTCTACCGATATCTGGCTATGCGAAAACCTCGTTAGAAGCAGATCCGTCTCCCGGCTGCCTTAACAGCATTTCCCATGAGAAATTGGCTGAGATATCTACGAAGTTTGAGAATCACCTTATCAAAGTCTCGCTACCACCGTCCTACAATCCTAAGAGACCGAGTCCTTTGATCTTGGTATACAATGATCGCGGCGTTACATTGGAGAATATGGTTGAAGTTACGGCGTTGAGTGATGGCAGCGTGAATAAGGATGCTGTGGTCGTGTACCTGGCTTCTCCACCTGGTGTACGTCCCCCCTCCTCACTTGACCAAGACCCAATCACGCGTTACTAATATCCTGTATAGTCTGGCTGGCTCTCCGATGCCAATTTCCTAAAGCCTGCAGATATCTCCCTCCCACCCAATACCGACTTCCAATGGACCTCCGAGCTGCTCTCCTACATCACCGATTCCTACTGTATAGACAAGAGAAGGATTCACGGCACAGGCATAGGAACGGGAGGAGGCATGTTGTCCCTCCTCGCCTGCCACCCCACTTTATCCACTCAAATCTCCTCCTTCGCAGCTATATCTTCGGCTTTCTACGACGATCAAGCGCCTTCTTCGCCTTGGGCTGAGAAGAATTGTAACCCTGGGAGAAGACCGATACCATTAATGGAGGTACATGGGACTAGAGATACGAGATGGGGCTATTGGCCTCCCGGCATTGAGGGAGAGATACAAGGACTAGGACCAGTAGGATGGTTGGATCTCTGGAAAGTGCGACAAGTATGTGGAGAGAAAGTCGGAGATCCGAAGGCGGCAGGGTTTTCGAACGCGACGTATGTATCGAGACTTGAGCATGGAAGGGTGAGTGAGGGTGTCGAGTTTGGAGGCGGTGCTGTAAGGGTGGCTTACCGCTGCCATGGCGATCAAAAGAAAGAGAAGGGAATGAAGGACAAGGATTTAAGAGATGTCTCTACCCTTACACTTTTACATTACTCGCTGAGAGATGTGGATTATGGCTGGCCACGCCTGGATCTGAAAGGCGAAGCAAAGATCAAGGTGAATGGGCATGAGGCTTATCCACCTGGAGACATACATTTCGATTCGACCAAGCTTGTGCTTGAGTGGTTTGAGAAACACCCGTTGCCTGACAAGGAAGAACTGGAAAGTCAAGCCAAGGAGCTGCACGATGAGAGGTATGCGAGGGTGAGGATGGAAGAAGGGGAGGCTGCCAAGGCAATGATGACGGATGCGCCGAAGGTCAAAGAAGAGGGACAGGTGGTGGTCAAGGAGGAGGGTGAGAAGAGTAGGAAGGACGCCGAGGGGAAAAGTGAGAGATGGAAGGATGAGCTGTGAGGTGTAAGTAAATCTCTGTCGTGGTCAATATTCATTTACGCCTTGCCTGCAACTTCACAACCCCATCTGTTCCGTCTGTCTCTCCTCTAATTGACCAGCAATTTCTTTATCATACCGATCATGATGTCCTCTCTGAATTATCTATGCGGGTTCGACGAGCTTGGCAGCATGTAACCCGAGATCCTCATCCACAAAGCAACAGCACATCCAAAACCGCTCCTAAGTATCGACCAACAAAAAATCATTTGATATCGCTCGAGCCGAGAAAGATTTGCAAATCAAGTAAAAAGCACCCCATCAAACGGCACTCCTTTCTCTCCGAATCAGGATACAAGAGGCCGACAATCATCTCTTAGCCCAGTGATAACGAATGGAACTCGAATCGGTAAATCTTTTAACTACTGGCAATCTGAATACGGTGTCTTGGACCCATGAGGTTAAGTTCAACCATGGATGACGAACTCGTCTGGACGTTTTAGCTTGTTGAAACGCACCGCCTCTAGCGAACGTCAGGCTCATTACTTTACGACGAATCACTCCACAGCAAGTGAAAACCATAGCCAACATTATCGAGTTTACCCGTTTCGGAAAGAGCCTGCAGCTAAGCACCACAACCGAAGCGAGGAATCCGGAAACCCAATCCGAAAATAACGCAAAAGATCTCGACATCCAATAATAAACAATCCTAAATAAAAGTATGAAGCCTTAGATACCCAGACGAACCAAAAAACAGCGGTACTAGTAGTAAAATCGGAGAGGAAATATATATATCGTTTCTAGTAGCTATAGGTCGACCCAGGAACCATGGTTAGCTCTATTATTGATTTTTGGTAGGGAGGCTCACTCAAGCATCTAGTCACGATGCCGCTTCAAAGCTATGAGGTATTATCGGGCAACGTGAAGGCGCAGCTCGTATAAGTGTGCAAAGACAGGAACTGGAGTTGTTATGCAAGTCAAAGATCGGCAATCTTAGCAATGTGCAGGGGTTCGCGTCGCGTCTAACCATTTATCAGATGAAAGCCGCGCCAAGCATCGGTGATAAGATCGTGCCTCAACCATGGTACATGCGTAGGAAGTTTGATTTGTGGACCTCTTCAGCTGCATTGGGAAATAGTATTTGCACAAACAGGATCCATTGCCAATGTGTACAAACAGCGAAAAACGGAAGAGAAATTCTTCTAACAGTACAGTATGTCCAAAGCATTATATTAGCGGTCCATAACCATGCTTGCCAGGAATAAAGTGACTGATGTCCAGCAGGGCGACTGATGCCCAGCAGAGTGACTGATGCCCAGCGAGTAACCTGAAAAACGTCAAGACCTGTCCAGAAAGTTCAAACCCATTCCCTCGAAACGCATCAAAGTCGCCCAGGTATCGCGCATTGAACAATGAAAGAAATGTCAACGATAACGCCGTGCCTGCTATGCATGATGCAGAATGAAAAGAAGCAACAAATCTATGCGCGTCAGAGAAAATGCCGTTAGCCCTCCATTTCATGATCCTCTTCTATGTTCATACATTCCAAACAAAACGAGTCTCCCTCTTCTCCTTGTTCCATGCTGCATTTCTTGCATATGCTCCGGTCGTCACAGCTCCCATGACATGTCCGTATACACACAGTGCAAGTTCTCCTTTCGCACATCTCGCAGTTGCTGTAACGTTCCAGATCGGTCTTTCGCATCGGCTTCGAGGAGCAACAGCAGCATGCTTCCAGCTGGCCTGGTTGATGTGATATCGTCGGTACTGGAATTGAAGTTGGCGGAGCCGTTTCCTTTGCTGCTTTGACCTTACGACGGGTCTTCGCTGGCGGCGGTGTATCTTGCCTTTGACAAGACGTTGAAGTGAGTTGCTCGTGGTCTTCATGATCGAGCGGAGGAGAGGGAAGACTGGTTCTAGGCCGAGCATATCCAAGATCAAAAGTCTTGATGGTCATAGAACTTGGAGCTTTGCCAGTGCGGGATCTGGTTGTTGGGGTTAGCCCGATAGAACATTCATTGCTGGGCGATACGCACAAAGCACGAGAGAGAGCGGCCGCTCCATCGTCGATATTTTCCCTCCTCCTCTTCCCTAATGCGAAGTTGTCGTCGAGTAATATGCGTGTATTAGCCATGCGGCGATGTGGTCGCTCAGGTCGTGCGAGAGGAATCGGTCGGTAGAATTCAGGTCAAATGGAGATAGAGGCCTAATTCTGGTACAATGTTGGCGGCAAAGGATCGATTGATTATTAATCCTATCTTGTTATTATCGTGGGAGAGTGGAAAGTGTTGTCGGTCGAGGAGGTTAGCGAAGCAGATCTACTCGGGCGGCGATTGCCCGCCAATTTCCAGGCAGAATACGCGCTATCACACTTCTGCCTGCCATCAATGAATTTCGACCTTTCACGCCATCCCTCCTTCAACTTTTCTCGAAGATACTCACTCTCCTCAATATGCGACTTAGCGCGAGCGAAGAAGGCTGGGACGTTTTTTGCTCGCCCGCACAAGATCCAGCCTAGTCGCCAATTCCTTTCGTCTGAACTTTTCGCGGCATAATGAGCTTGAAACCTCATGATATTTTCCGTCGCAATTTATGGAATCATATGAGGATCCAATCCAAAATAATGTATCCAGTACAAGCTTTCTTGTGCCGAGAGCTTGGCCAAGAATTGATCTGCCTGTGCCAGACCTCACTCCATTGTTTACAAAACGCCGTGATGACCTGCAGTAAAGTCTTGCTACCCACATCGGTGCTGCATCGGTGCTGTCGTTCAAAGAGCCGGTAAAAATCTAACCTCACCCAGACCTCAAGCTGGCAATGAAAGGCATGCGATTTAGCCATACATACCTATCGAAGATGGCTGGATTCGTCCAAGAGTTCAGCCTTCCAAAAATTATAAAGTAATTCTGCGAGTTTCTTCGCTCGACAACCCTACAATGAATAAAAATAAAAACAGCCTTTACTCCTACAAGATCCAACCCCTGAAACGCCTGAAAGCAAGTATTTCACAACGGCCAAGCCACCGCTGTCCTAGGCAATTTGACGAGCTCGACCAACACTGCTCTCTGCGCAACGCTCGACGCAGGCGACAGTAATTTTTAAAATGAGGGTTGTGCTAGAACTCGTAGACAACTTGTAACATAGCTGTGATTTTGAATCGAGGGTATTAGCAGAGTGCCTTAGTATACAAGGGCAGAAGCTTATTGGAAAAAAGGAGATGAGAGGACTGCTTGAGTGGGAACTACACTGCTGTAATCATGTTCAGGATGAGACCCTTCACGGTTCTTCAGTGCGTTTCTTGAATTTTATAAGCAGGGTTTTTGGCACCAGGCACAACGACCGTTCCTGTCTGTCTACGCTGTGAAACACGGTTGTAACATATATTCGCGACCTCTATTATGCTATACCTGTATATCCTACCGCATCTCTACTTCTTCGCCATGTCCGCCTCGATCTTGTCGAGCTCATCCGGCGAGGGCAAAGATGTTGGTCCAAAAGACATCGGCAATAGCTACAGACTCTGTTAGCAAAGTCATTCCGACATTCCCATCCTCTCGCAGTCCTCACCTCCTCGAGTGTCTTAATCACGAACCCGCCCTCCCGATCATACATGACAATAGGTGTATCCGGCTCGCAGAACTCCCGTATAAACTGCCTACACATGCCGCATGGACTGGCAGGACTCCCAGGCGCAGAGTTCGTTGCAACGGCCAACGCCTTGAGGTTGCCGTACTTCAGACCCTGCACGACGGCCGTACCCAAGGCCACGCGCTCGGCGCACGTACCGACGGGGTATGCAGCGTTCTCGACGTTGGCACCAATGATGACGCCGGACTGTGGGTTTTTGGGGAGGAGGGCACATCCGACTTTGAAGTGGGAGTATGGGCCTACATGGTACCTGTTAGCCCTTATGTGCAACGATTGACGGCGGGGGTGATATGGTGCGCAGGAAGCTTACAGTACGCCCGCTCTTTGGCTTCAGCACATCGCTGGCCTAAAGTATGGATTTCCTCGGCGGTGAGACCGTGTGCGAGACCTTCTTTTGATGCGATCGTATTTGTTGACATGGTGAGAGAGGGAGGGCTGGTTCTTGGTGGCGTGGCTGGAAGGGGAAGTTAGCTATCCGATATCGGCTATAACAAGAGATACGCGACTTGAGAAGCGTGTGCGGCGCTCCATTTCATTTCCTCCCTTATCATCACACATCCCTTACATAACTAGATGTCTACTGATTCATCACCAACAGCACAGGAATTATCACGGTCTTTCCCGCTCCGATGAGAAACCCGAAGCTGCGCAGCTCTTTCTCAGACTGGGTGCCAGTACTAGGACATATAATGAGGCTGGCTTGCTACCTAAAACATGGGACGACGAGATGGGGAGCTAGGATTCAAAGAGCTGCGACTGCTTTATTCATACTCATGAGGAGATCAGCACTCAATCGCTCTATCACGGGAAGGATGTGGATCATGATATCTGCCACAAACTCTGAGCTTTTCTGAGAAGGACTTCTCATTAGCCATCTGTAAGCGATGGGAGTTCATGGATGTACTGAGGTTCAGCCTTGCAACAATAGGCTGACTTATTTCGCAATACTTGACACCTCGCTACAACTGCCGTCTTGCTAACAAAGCGAGAGAGAAAGATATATAGATTCCAGTCCACAGTCAGGTATGGAGTAAGGGTGCCTCCGAAACCAACTTCTTCTACGACTTCACACCCGAGCTGTCTGAAACAGTCCTGCTTTAGTTCGGCCATCCGGTATCGGCTGATGATCCATCCCCGCATCTTGCCGCGTTTAGTGCCAACATGTCTGATCGTCTAACAGACTTGATCTTCAATACATATTTAATGCTGCTAGATCGTACAGAAATCACCAGTTGACTTCCCCACAGGCATCCTTACATTTGAGCACATCTCATTCAACATGGCAACCCAATTTCTCGCAGACTGGGCATCTACCCTTCAATACTCAGACATTCCGAAGCCTGTCATCTATGCTGCTGTTAAGTCTTTTTACAACTGGTATGGCTGTGCCATTGCGGGAAGCAATCACGAAGCCGTAACCATCGCCAAAAGATCAACGTCACCATTTTTCGGCAAGGAGACGTCTTCCTTGATCGGCATGGGATCGAATGCAGACGCGCAGCACGCGGCTCTGATTAACGGAATATCATCTCACGTCCATGATTACGATGACACACACCTGGAGACCATCATCCATCCTACTGCACCTGTAGCGTCTGCCGCACTCGCATACGCAAACTACATGGGTGGTGTGTCGGGTAAAGACTTGATCCTGGCAGTCATTGTAGGTATCGAGGCTGAATGTAAGCTTGGGCTTGCCGTCTGGCCTTCACATTACGATGTCGGGTGGCATATCACATCCACCGTGGGAACGATCGGTGCAGCAGTGGCAGTTGGTAAGCTCGCAAGTCTGAGTCCAGACCAGATGCGTCATGCCATCGGAGTTGCAGCTACGCAGCTGACGGGTCTTCGCGAGATGTTCGGAACGCACACGAAAGCGTTTCATGCAGGGAGAGCGGCACAGAATGGTCTTCTTGCTGCGCTCATGGCCAAGCAAGGCTTCACCAGCTCTTCTACGTCCTTGGAGGGTAAGCGGGGCTGGGTCAATGTGGTCAGCACAAATAACAGACTTGATGAGGTTTTTGGCACGCTGGGAAAGGAGTGGGAGACCGAGAAGAATACTTTTAAGCCTTTCCCGTGTGGTATTGTCATCCATCCTGTCATCGATGCATGCATTCAGCTAGGTGAAGACATAAAGGAGAAAGGAAAAAGCGTGGACGAAATCGAGACCGTGAAGTTGCACGTTCACAAGCTTGTCCTGGAGTTAACAGGAAGGAAGACACCGAAAGATGGACTCGAGGGCAAATTCAGCGTGTACCACGGGGCTGCCATTGGTCTACTCCTTGGGAAGGCATCTCCCGCTGAGTATGAAGACACTATCGTGCAAGATCCGAGGATCGTCCTCCTCCGCGACAAGGTCGAGGCAACAGTGAAAGACATCCCGCCCGTGTCCTGCCATGCCTGGGTCAAGATGGTGAGCGGAGAGGAGTTCGAGAAGAAAGTCGAGTACGCGGTCGGCAGCATCCACAAGCCAATGACAGACGAGCAGCTTACTGCAAAATTTCTTGATCAGGCCTCGAAGGTCGTGGGAGAGGAGACTGCCACGCGGACGAGCAATCTGTTGTGGACCCTGGAAGAGATGTCGGAAATACCCGTTTCCTTTGAAGGATCAGCATGATCAACTGAGAACCTTGTCTCCAGCCGAGACTTTCTCCCTTATTGTCTCTCTGTTCCCTCCGACTATGCAGCCTAACTCGTCGTCCGGAGCATGATACTCCCTCCGGCTCAACCCGTCCACGGTAGCACTGGAATCGACCAATCCTTCATCAGCGAATGGAAGACGGAGGCTGAGACCTATTTGTTACTCGCAGCCAACCTTGCTGGCCAAGCCCGCTGAACTGCAACCTCTCTCTGTGCCCGACCACAAGTTGAGATAGGCAACGAAGAGGAATCCAGCTCAGGCTCACCGGGAATTAGCTGTCAGCGCCCCGCTGCCCCGATGCCCTGATGCCTGGTAAGTGGGTATAGCGTGGATCCGACCCCGGCTGTCGGGAGTCGCATGAAGTAGGAGCCGGAACTATACGCCTTCCTAAGCGATCTAGCTAGCTTGTACTGTCAAGTATAGAACCAAGAGCTATAAGGTACTATCTCGCAATTTGAGTACATTTATCTGTGAGGTAGAAGGACGCTAAAGTTAGGAAAACGTGCTACTTAATCGTTGAACTATCGAAGATATTTCAATTCAGTCCAACTTGATCTAGGTGCAAGAGGCAAGGGGCACTAAGGATCATTTGGTGTTCTTTTTCAATTCATCAATCGCTTGGTCTACATGATTAAGCTCGCAGGCACAAGCTCCTAGATAGGTACAGTCAATGGGTTCATGGTCCTGTTCCAAGTCAGCTTTCATCTTCTTCACCATCAACACTTTAGGTTGCGTGAACTCACGTTGCGCCACCGTCAACAACCATGTTCGCGCCAGTAACATAGCTACTAAACCCGGAAGCCAAGAAGCCAGCGACTCTTCCGATCTCAGCCGGCAAACCTGCTCTTTCGAGACCGATTTGCTGTTTCTGCATCTTATCTGATTGCAAATCCGAAGGCGGCAGCTGAGCACTCATGCCCTTCATGTCAAATCCTTGCAGACTCACACCTAAGTCAATCTGCCCGGGTGAGATGCAGTTGATGCGAATGCCTGTCCCTTTCAATGTTGCTACACCAGCTCTCACCACACCCAGTGCAGCATGCGAGGTCATTGTGAAGGCAGGACCCCAGCAGCCGCCATATGTGCTTGCCACGCTTGATACCACGATTATGCTTCCGTACTTGACATCCTTGGGCGCGGCGTTAGGGTAGTTGCCTTTTGGTGTGGTTTTCATGAATGCAGCGGGTGCGTATTTGAGAGCGAGGAAAGGTGCCATTGAATTCGCCTCGAAGCATTTCTGGAGGTCGGCTGGAGAGGTGTCCGCAATTGAGGGTGGTCCAAGGAGACCTGAGGAGGTCACCCAGACATCGAGTCTAAGCAGTCATTAGCCGGCCTCTTCTAATTTGCATCTGATGCCCTGTTCCATACCGTCCCCACTGGTTCAAAATGTCATCGACAAGTTGCAATGTCTCCTCCTCGCTCGAGAATTTGTATGGATAGCCAATGACTTTGGTGTTTGGGTGTTGCTTGTTGATATCCTCAATCAGTCCTGAGAAGTCCTTGCTGGTGTTGTCGGTGCATGCTACACGATGCGGTCAGTAGTTCGTCCAACGGTCTGAGAACGTCCTATCGTACCGTATACACAAGCTGCTCCGTGGGCTGAAAAATGTCAGTCCAGACTACATCATCGATTGCGACATTGCTCACCAGCCAATTCCTGCACAATTGCCGTTCCAACAGGCTGGAGAGCCCCTGTTACGATGCAAACAAACCCATACTACTCATGTTCTTAGCCACATTTTCCCCGCCGTTAATTGCAAGGCGTACAAGTTTTCCATCCGCTCGGTAAGGTGAGAAGTGTTCTGAAGTCATACCGTCCTCGTTTGGATTGTTTGGATTGAGTTGGGAACCCATCTTTCGCAGCCTACTATACTTCAGGGCGGACAGCTAGATCTAGACTGGGCAAAGATAACAGCAAGTTGGCAATTGCTGTGTCTAGTAGCAAAAGCTGCATCTCAGAAGAGATTGGCATGATTGGGAGGTGTGCCAGTAGTGAACTGCACCTCCGAGGAGAAAGCCATAGATAAGCGATGGTTACGGTTGGTTGTTGTCCGCGGGAGTGCCCTTTGATCTCTAAAGGGGTCCCCTGCAGACCTGGCACTGTGGCTGGAGATTCTGCAGTGGATCGTGGGGTAGAAAAGCAAATTGACGACTAGCGATTTCCCATCGTCCACTACACGCATCAACATCTGCATCGCGATGATTGTAATACTTCTTCAGATGGATACGACTCACGGAATTTCTCAAGTTCATAGGCTTGAATCCTGATCCGAACCAAATCGACTCGGAAGGTTGTCGAGAGGCGAAGAGGACACCCGACCACTATGCAAAATCATCACTTTGTCACAGACAGCCTAACGAGACCCGAGAAATGACTTTGAGAGCGCATTCGCCAAACATCCATAACGGCTGAACTTCATCGACAAGTAAGAGGAAGTTCGGTCTGCCTAGGCATTGCAAGCGGGGATATACGAGTTCACGCGAGTCCTGCATAATGGTGAACTGACAAGAGAATTGTTCATCATATACGCTGATGGCAACAGGTCTATTGACTCTTGATCTCTTCCTCAATCACCCTAATTAGCTAAGTTTCTCCACCTGCCTGCCGGTCGTGACAAGATGAATGAGCGAGGCCTATACAAGCTTTTACAAAAGACGAAATAACAGGGCATCCTCTTTCTCAAACCCTCTCAGAGCATACCGATGCCTGTTCAGTCTGGTGATATCTTGTATAGGACGCTCACTTCGAGTTAAAGACAAGAAGAAACCTGGTCTCCCGTTGGGCTTTGGTGGACGACAGCGAGAAGCGATTGGCGACCTCCAGATTTGGTACACATAGACATGTATTGCAGTAAGAGCGCTAAGAAGGCAATTTTTCGAACGCTGGTTCCCGAACAGACGTTGCTGATTTGATTCACAAGTCTGGAAAGGTTTACTCGCCGAGACTGCAGGTGAGTAAGTGTCGATGACAGACGGTCCAGAGTCGAAACCATTCATAGAACCATTAGAGGTACGTACCTGAGAGAGAAGTACAAACTTCCAAACTGCAGTGTTGTAGTGATGGAAAAAGTTGAGTCTGTAAGGTTGCAGACCGCTCAAGTCTGACAGAATTCTAGCTCTAACCTGCATCATAAGAAAGACTTCTATCAGTATTCCGCTGACATGGCTTCAGTTTCATACTGTCCTAATTTGCCGAAAGTCACGCGTCGGTAGTTTACGTGACGCGAACGTAAAGAAGAAGCGGTATTTGTCAACACCTTGCTCCAATCCGATCCCACCGTATCTCCATCAAATCACATCAAAATCTTCACCACCATCACCACCACTCACTCCAAAATTGCTCAATCGCTCACTTACTGAACCATCGCACGTCGATCCACCGGGATGGATGAACTCGAAAGAGGAGAGCTGCAAAAGCTTGAGGATAAGAAGGAGGAACTGAGCGCTCTAATGAAGACCAAGCATAGCACCAGAATGGAGACACTTTCAGTTCTAGTCGACGAGCTGCCCAAAGAGCATCCCGACCTAGCCAAGTTTCGACAAGACTGGGAGAAGGACCGCGCCGCCGACAATGCGAAGTTACAAAAGATTGAACGCATCCAGGTAAGCCGTCATCCTAGGGTCCCATTGCTGAACCATCGAGGGCCATCCACTTACCCATGTATTAACCAGGAGTTCTTGATGGGACTAGATTTACCTGCCGCCGCAAGTTCAGCCATTACCCCCAACAGAGCTAGACCGGGGATCCAGCGGTACATGGAGGTGGCACTACCACCTACCGAGGAAGAACTGTCCACCGACAGTGACACTCCATTGATGTTGAAGTCAGCGAGACGTCATGCGCCACCCTCGGTTGCTCCGCGACCTACTCAATATCTCCAGCTTGACTCCGCCGTCACCGATAGTTCACTGCCACCGCCATCACCAAAGGTGGCAAGTCGAGAGGCTGATCGCTTCGTTGACTGCCCTGTGATTGTCCGGCATGCTCAGCTCGGGTGGCTTGAGCTTCAGTGTCATCTGTGCGGAGGAAATTCGCAGGAAAACCAGGGCCAATATCTTCTGGGCATTGCAGGATTGTCTCGTCACCTTGCTCACAAGCACTCGAAGACGGCGACTGGCACTCGTCAATTCGGCGCTAATTATGTTCTGGGAAAATGTGTGCGGAAACTCACGTCTGCGGAGGTCGACGCCTGCGCAAAAGCCATCGAGGAAGGCAGAGACCCAATTGTCAAGCGACCATGCTCTGGCGATGACGATTTTACAACCAGCTATCCTGCATTCGAGGCCGAAGCTTCACAACTCGAGCCGCCTGTGCAGAAACGACCACCGAAGCGCCACAGGAATAGTGAGTTCATGGCGGAGGGACTCACCGGTCTGTCAAGGCCCACTCTGCCGTCTAAGCGTCCTAGATATGATACTATTGACAGTGCTTCCACACTCGTTCTACGGAATCGAATGACTAAGGCGCGTGGCACGCGCAAGAGCACTGTCCTTCAACATGGAATCGATCAAGGTCTTCGCATTATCCCTACAGTACCGCCAGTTAAAGCAGAGCCCGACACCTTCATCGTCAAGCTGAAGGTTCCCAGCCTCTTTCTTGAGTGAGTTCTCCAAAATATGAACAAGTGTAAGACTAATGCAGCGTCAGAAATGCGGATGAGTACGACAATGTTCAGCGGATGCGGGCCATTCTTCCAATGGAGTCTAAAACTGAGCTTCTAGCAGTGTTGAGGGCTAACAATGGCAATTTCGACAATGCGATGGAGCAATCGTCGCAAGCAATCGAGGAGCCTGCCAGCTCAGCGTCTGGGGATACGGCAGGCTCTGAAATTCACCAGCAAGCGTCGAGCACTGTAGTGCTTGGATCGTTATCCTCCGAGGAGCAAAATAGTATCAGGCGAATGAGGCGTACCTTTCCGCTGGAGTCTGTTGAAAGTTGCCTGTCAGTTTTGACAGCGTATGGTGGAAATCCTGACCAAGCATTGGACCACCTCTTGGAGCGATTGGAATGGCCCAGTGCAACTCTCTTCACATTCGACGCAATATCAACTCCCGCACCAGCCTTACCTAGTGCTCTAGCACAGGCACAGCGCAGCTACACACCATCAACTCCGACCGATTTCGATTTGGGAAGAAATGCTCAAGTGGAACGTATAATCACCATCAAAACAGTCTGCCCTTGCTCTCTCAGTGGCCATAGATGCAAGGTCGAGGAAACTTGTGGCAGAACGATGGTTTGTAGTGTAAATTCCCCTTTCCCCTTCTCACGGCCGTGCACTGACGAATCACTAGGCGCAGAATTGTCGCGATCGATCATGCCAGAACTATCACGAAATCAAAAGTACTTGTCCGAAGTGCTTGGAGCACGACGTTGATCTGGATGAGCTTGCTGAGCATCGAAAGAGTTGTGTATCCGGTCATGATTGCATGAAGAAAAGGTTGGCCATCGCGAATAAGCATCTGTGTTATCATCATTAGAGATTGACGATGCAGATTGGAAACTTCTTTTGGAACAAAGAGGATTGCCTACACATCTGTCAAATCTGGCAGGTGTTGGTAGCAATCCCGTATACTTGGAAGCTCGTAAGCGCCATAAAGCCCAGCTTGGGGCCAATATAGTATCTAGATTGACTGAATCAGTACGTAATCTGAAGTACACCTCTCAAGGCCCATACCATTCAAACATGGGCTGCGATTCTGGTCCCACCATTCTACCAGTATCGCGTCCCAGCGACTTCCAGCCCTTTACTGTACGGATCCATCTGACGCACGGTGCTATGCTACGATCTCCAAATATACACGCAATATCAGTAAGAGCGCAAAGCGTCCACTACAATAGCCCCAGACACCAGCTAAACCGCCCTCTGCTTCGGCTACATACTACCATCAAGACGACCAACGTTGCGTCTGGTTGCAACATTTATCTAATCCCCGAAGACCGCCTTTCGTACTGCCGCCGCTCCTCTTCGACCTTTTGTTTCTTCCGCATCAGCTCCCCATGTTCCTCCTCGTGCTTCCGCTTCAGAGCTTCACGTTTGGTTTCGTATTCCCGCGCAGCTTCCGCTATCGCTGCTTTCCGCCTTATTTTCTCTTCCCTGAGTCTCTGTACCGCTTCTCTTTTGAGCCTGTTCTTCTCGAACTCGGCACGTTCCAGTTCTGCGGCTAACATCTTCCTCTTCTCCTCCGCGACCCTTATGAGTTCCTCCTCTTCTTTGCTTCGTTGCTCTTGCTTTAGCTGTTCTTCTTTCTGTAATAATAAGTTAGCATGCGTGACTCTTGGCTTCTCGTATGGAAAGTTTGATTTACCTCCATAGCTTCTATCTCTGCCAGAAGTTTTTCTTCATCGTCGTCGTCGTCGTCGTCGTTATCATCATCATCATCTCTCCCGTCGCCTGGTCGCTGAATGCCAATATCGTGGGGTGGCTCGTTCTCAAGGGCCGAGATGTTGGGCACTTTTTGACGCGCCACATTCGTTGTCGATTCGGATGGACTGTCGTAGGAATCACTACTAACTTCTTCCTTTCCAGGATAGATGCATTGTAGGCTACGATTGATGCAAAAAGCACAAGAGGGTTTTTCTTTGCCACACTTGACCTTTCTTGTTTTGCACGACGAGCACGCTCTCCCGCCGCTCCTTGCTTCCGGCCAGTGTAGCGGTTCTGGCTGAAGTGCAGTGTTCGACGAAGGGTTTTGTGCCCATTCCGTAAACTGGGACGGGTGAGATGAGCCTGCAGACTCCGGCATTGAGGCCCAGGGTGAGATATAAGCTCTGTTTTTTGGAATGTTGCTGGACACAACAAAGTTCGCGCTGACACCCATAGCGTGGTCAGAGTGATTGTCATCATCAGATCCAAGTATAGAGTCTGTTTCCTCACGATGGAACGCATTGGAGGTGGACGATGGCTGGACAGCTTGAGGAAGCTTTGGTGCCGCTGCGAAGGAGATGGCTTCCGCAGGAGTTGGGCCAAGAGAAGCAGGTCTTGTTACTATTTGTCTGTCTGGAATGGGCCCTGCGCGTGCAAACTCAGCTCTAGTGAACCCGTCTTGGAGAGCAATCATTGTGAACTCGCCATCTCGAATAATCCGTGCTGAAGAAAGCATTGAACTAGATGGAAGAGGCCAGGGTGGGTGGACGTTGATCGCATGCTGTCTTAGTAAACTCGCATGTTGAAATGGCTCTGGCCCTTCTTGTCGAGCATTGTAGTGTCGGTTGCAGCTTGGATCGGGGCAAAACCACACTGGCTGACTGAGTGCTGACAGTTTTATAGGATACGCAAGTGTTGGAGTGTTGCCGAAAACCATACTCTCTCCAATGTCATTGCCCCAGACATCATTTTTGCACCAGATTGGGGTACCCGCTGTATCTCTGCAGTCACTTGATTGAGACCCATGCGGCACCAAATCCGATCTTGCAACTATCTCAGTCGTATGCGCGGCAAGCGGGAAATTCTGTTGACCCGGACCGACAAAGCTGGCAGCACACTCGATACGCTCAGTTGAGGCAGACAAAGGTGAATTTCGCGCCATAATATTCCGTTGAAGGTGTGTATTTGGAGTTTGTAAGCTACGGCGATCGTCATCATCTTCATCTCTTGTAATTGAAGGTAGGAGTTCCGAGTAAGGCGGGGTCCCTTTTGGAGTGGTTGAATCCGCAAGGGTATTGAAAGGCCTAGCAAGAACTTGATTATTCTCCTCTGAGCAGATTGTAGAGCCTGTCGGGTTGATAGTCTCTGTGATTGACGTCGTGATAGGAGGTATAGATATCTGGCATCGCTCAAAATGTTCGTCTGGCTTGCGAGATACATGCTCGTTATCCTTGGGCTCTGTATCAGATCTAGAGGCTGTGAGAACAGCTTGGGAACCTTGAACTTTCCGCTTTTCCTCCGACACTGTGGTGGCTTTCGACGGTTGTAGTACAAGCTTATCCGAGCCTTGCGCTGGAAAAATCACTGCGGGCAAGTTAACGACGAGATTTCTGATATTCTGTACCGACTCAAACGGACTATGGCAGATCTATTCTGTTCGTATTGATAGTCTGATCAGAAAATTCCAAACTTACTGGGTACATGGCCTGTAGCTAGAAGGCGAAAGCCGGGGTGGATAGAGCCATCTTGATTCACGAAACCAAACGAGATATCCTTAGTATCTTGATAGCAATGCAGCATTCTAAGAGCGAAAGTAAGATGCTCGCCATCATACTGCGCATCCATGAGTCTTATCTAATGCCTACTTAGTGTTTTCTTCATGATTCAAACGTTATCACGTACCTTCTGGCCGTCCTTGATAGTACACCGAGTAATAAAGCCTCCGGCCCAAGAGTCTGAGAAGCCACCATTACGGCAAGCCTCACAGTAAAGTAGCCTGTCATCGAACTGATCCAGAACTTCTTCCGAAGCATTTGAATTGATAGGCGGCACTTTTTCATCTTGTGACTGTGCTGCCAAATCCTCCCCTATCCAAATATTATTCTCGCGCAGGAGGGGCAGATTCGCTGCCGTGCTACGACTCTTATGGAAGCATTTCGTCGAAGTGCTCATTTTTAACTTGGGTACTGGTTTTTGGAAGGACTGGCCTTGTCCCATATCGATCGATTGAGTCCCATGAGGAGAAGGTAATTGTAATGCTAAAGAAGTAGCATTCGTGTATGATGGAGACATTCAGACGCATCTTACCGCACAAGAGAAAAGAGCGGTAGAACTGCCAAGCTGTAGCGAAGAGGAACATAAGTGATTGCTGCAAGCGAAGGATGCACGAAGCGACAGTAGACAGGTCGCCTCCGTCTCAGACGGATCTGCCATGTCCCGCCCGCGCCAATAGATCATGGACGCCTTTTTCTTAGCGCATATGACCCTACTAGGATTAGGTGGGCGCTGCGGGCTACACGAGTAAACTTAAGGAACGATCTTCTTTATTTGAAACAATGGCGGGAGAGAAAAGTAGAATAAAGTAGAGAACCTACCTATCTTACGACCCTCCTATCTTACGACCCTCCTATCTTACGACCCTCCTATTAACGAATTCTAGTAGCGAAAAAAAGGATCGTGTATTGGTGTAGGAGAGTACCTAGTGGGAAACGCCCCCTGAAATCCTTGTATTATCCAAGTGCCTATCAAATCTCCCCAACCAACCGTGCCATGTGCCGCGCCGAGACCCATCTATATCCTTCGACACTAATTGTTTGATTATTCAAGTCACACTCGTAAATCATTCCCTCTCATATTCTCCACAATATCGCTTTCGTTGACTTTATCCTGAAAACCGCCTCTTCTTTATCTTACTTACGAATCTGTGACCCTCTACTATCCTTTCTAATTCATGAGCAACGAGGCAACCAAAGTCAAGCCTGCTGGCTCGACTTACGGTGTTATCCATCGATTGGGCCTCAAATATGACCCCCCAGCTATTGCAAGACCCATTTTCGCAGCGGAGGCTACGCTCGCGAAAGAATTTTGGAATGAAATGTTTATCGTCTTCGACAAATTTCGGCGATTCGCTATTGACGAGTCGTCAGCTCATCGAGAGATTCATTCTCTTGTAGAGAAGTACGGTCCTCGTATTTGGGGCGCAGATCGAGCCAACGTCGTGTCTTACCCGTGTCATTATGTCCCGGAATATAGGAAAGACTTGTACTGGGACGATGGGGAAGAAGTACAACAATTGTATGAAAGTCTTTTACATTCTCCAGCCTGTTCTCTGCCCTTTTCCGAGACTTGACGTAGAATTTAGAATGTGTAGACATCCCTAGCAACTCCGAATACTGAATCGATAGGATATCATCGATTTCGGTCCAAAGGTGGTTGATGAACAGAATCAAGGGCCCCGTCAACTTAACGCATACGCTGTCTTACAATCCGCTGACTGACAATAGTATCCATGACCAAGCAATGGCGTTGTTCGAGAACCGGCTCAGTAAGAGAGATCTTAATGCCAGAAGACCAGGAAACTCCTTGGGAAATACTCCAAAGCGCAAATACCAATCATACGCCAAGCCACGTTTTTACAATTTTGGTTCGTACGTTTGGCAACCAATATTCGTTTACATCTACTGACCATTTCAAGCTGAAGTCTACTCAAACGACGATTCAAGCGATCATAGTGAACTGACCGCCCCGATCGAATGTAGCGACGATGAAAAAGTTTCGTACACTCTGAAAGTGCCTCGAACTGTTTCTACTGGAGAGAATACACGGGGACGAAAGCGGAAAAGGAGATCACCATATTCACTGGTTGTGAGACTTGGATATGATGGATGCAATCGGGAGAACCGGGATGAGCTTCCTGTAAGCAATTGCCATGAGGAGGAGCGCCTAACTCTGGCTGACATTAACAGTGCAACATGATATCACCATATTGCTGTATCCGGTCATACGAGTGTCTCAATGAGCAGGTTGAATGCAAACATCCGGCGAAGATTGCTTCGGAAGAGATACCAGTGCTTGCATCAGTCCAAGTATCTATGCCCGTGTCTTCCACCATGCCGCAGTCTTTCGCAGCGCGGCGCAGTGGCCAAGAAGCGGTGGACTCGTCGTCCGTCCTAGTGCCAGGAACCAATGAAGGTCAAGCTTCAGTATCATCTAGTTTATTGTCGATGCCATCCTTACCGTCGAATCAAGAAAACTCTGAACAAGTCCGACAGACATCGTTAGAAAGAGATTGCACGACAGTACGTTCGGAGTCAGAGTCGACTGGGCAGTATCGAAAAAAAGATCCCGTGTCCTGGTTCGTTGCAATAAACCACTCCAAACAACCACCTGTCTCACCTCCTCATCAAAAACTCGTCATGCCTCCAGAAAAGCCTCTACAGGTTTCTTCTCGATTCCCTGTCTTGAGCACCTCGAGCCATCCTATCGAGTCTATAGTAGGAAAACTTCCAGAAATAGCTGTCTCCACACTGCCACCCCTCACCGAATCTACCCTCCAAAATCCACACGGTCAAGGCTCGGTCAAGTCTCTTGCTACACCAGTGGTAGATATATCCGATGATGGCCCCAAACCCGATGAGAGACCTCAAAGAAGAATCGACAAGCCCATCAATTCCGACCAAACCAACAGTGACAAGCGAAACCCGCTATCAGATGTTCCCGAAAAAGACAACTGGGCACTCGACTGCCTATCCAATACATTAATCCACGTCCGCGCAGGTGAGAGCTGGGACAACATCATCACCATGGACTTGAATTGGCGGCCAGATCTCCATGACTTTTTCGCGAGGATTTCATATGAGCTTGGGAACCACGTCACGCATTTATCTGTGCTTCTTCCCGGTAATATTGCACAGTTGGACGGGTATGTGATCCAGATTAAGCAAGGGGATGACGGGGCTTATAGAAAGATGCTGGATATCTTGCTTCGTGGGATTGAGAGGCTGGGTGTTCATAGACCGGTGCGATACGTACTTGCTGTTACTGCTAGCTGCCAGTGAGTTCTACACCTGGAACTGGATTTTGATGCGAAGGAGGGTATCAAAGGGCTATCCTTTCGACTCCAGCGTCTTCTCATCATCAGGGAACAATCCATCTTCAGGTTTTCCCTTGCCTCTTAGCAACTCGAAAATGATAGCTGAAATTGAAGAAAGAAGGTTCGATTAGTCAAAACTGATTTACGATATACTAGACCGCCTAGGATTGGAATTTGTCGGCAGCAAGACTGGCCGTCCCAGTTTTCCACGCGAAAGTAAACTCACAAAATCATTTTATTAGCAAATGCAGCGGATATTTAGCGCATTATTGAATGGAAATATCAGTAGAGGTACTACTCTATCCCAGACACTTGGTATACTCAATGACAGTGGGCCATCTGTATGGGGTTCTGAACGCAGCAGTCTGATTTCCGCAAAATCTGTCCAAGATTACCCAAGAGACTTGCGATGGGAAAATCCAGCGGATCAAGACTTGTATATCAAGAGATACCGCTTGCGATCAATGTGCTAATGCCTGAAAGTATCCGGGCTCAAGCGGTCGAGCTGTCGAGTATCGAGAAAGAAAGACCCCGCCCAAACTTAGGAGTGGACAAAAACCGCAAGCGAGAAAGTTGAAGCAAAACAACTCAGGGAAGAGATCGCGGCGTGAATCTTCTCCAGACAGATTGCGAGGCAGTGGAAAAAACATCGTCGTATGTGGGAGTGAAGAAGATACTTCGTATTGGTCTCGTCCGTCAATCGAGCTGTTGAGCCGTTTACTTGCACCGCAAGGCGTGATCTGTCGCCTGCCTCCATTAGACCTAAGCTTAGAACTAAGAGTTGAAAGAACAAGCTGATGCGGCTTCTCTTTATCTGGTCAAAAGGACTCTCCTGTGCCTACTTACCTAGAGAGGTATTGGAAGTGACTAAGCTTGAAGGACGCCAAGCCATGGACCATCATCATTACTAGCCGGATCACGTGGTGTTGGAGGACCGGCCCGTGCCTCCAGGTTCCTTACACCTCATCTAGTTCACTTTCCACTACCGTCACTTTTTATCTCCCACTCCATTGGTTCGTTCATCGGATTCGATCGCAGTGGCGACTTAGTTGCAGGCTACCATGGCGCCTACATAATTGAGCTGGAAGGTCTGCAAAAAGATACTCCAATAGTATGTCTTAACTTCACCATTCTAAGTACTACATCTCCGGCCAATTCTCGCGATATGGCTCTCTCGCGTCGCGTCTTGCACCACAGCAGAACAAATACTGGCCTCGGCAACCTCTGTGTGGCAACTTGGAAGTCGTACCGCGGATGAGCCCGCATTTAAAAGAGAGGAGATTCGTGGACTTTGACAGTCGGCCTTGGCGGCGGGCCTCTCCGACTGGCATATCTGTGCACGCGTCAGTCATTAACTTACTACAACGACCCCTAATTTCCACAAAGTACTTCTTTTCATCAACGATGCCATTCGTTTGCTGCTTGCCAACAGGCAAATGCCTCGCAGTGGATCTCCAAACCAGGCTTTACTGCATTGCGCACGAACAAAATTGCGATGGCGAGAAGAAACTTCGCAGCTAATTAGACGTAGTTAGAAATTAAACTACCTGGATGGTCCGGACGCGGTTGTCTTCCCATGTTATTGCCGAGGAACATTTTACAAGGGTTGAAACTATACTGTATAGTGCCGACCTGTGGACAAGTTCAGATACGCACCCGAGATTGACGCTCAATTGGTTTCCTCCCACTCTTCCTCATCTCTTATATTCCCTTCCACCATTCTTTTCGCTACAGGATCATCATAGGTCTCTGTCCGTCAGTCGTTCATTACTAGTTATCTCAATATGTTCTTCTCAAAGACGGCACTAGTAATTAGCGTCCTGAGCCTCAGGTAATTTGTCAACAATCGCAAGTTATGCAGTCCTGACAAATTCCCAGTGCCTTGACCGTCGCCGCACCAATCGAGAACGGTATCGCTGCTGAGGCCGCTCCAGCTAGGGAATGCAGCTGGTACGACGAGCTGCTCGGACGGTAAGTGCTTCCAAATACCCGTGGCCCGGACGCTGGCTGACACAAAGCAAGTGATTGCGACGACGAAGAGGCTCCACCACCACGATCATCTCCCCGCCCATCTTCACCGCGACCAGCCCCACGACCAGCTTGGTCATGGCCAAAATCTTCCGGCAGTAATAACAACCCACAGCCAAGGCCAAATGCAAACAACATGCCATACCCGAGCCAGCCAAAGCCAAACTCAAATAATCAGCCATACCCAAGTCCAAACAGCCAACCACCATACCCAAATCAACCTCCTCAAAGTCAGCCACCCTCAACTGTCACTAACCCCCGCCCTGCAAACGCATTCCAACCTCGCCCCATGAACAACCCGCGTCCCATCACCGCTCCAAAGAACGACGGTTCAGACAAGGAGGGACAGTCAAGCTGGTGCGACCGTCCCGACCCATCACGACGACCTGCGTGAGTTCCCCTTGAATTAGATTCGTCCCTCTTGAATCAGATTAGGTAGCTAGAACAAACGCTAACGCCAAAAATAGAAGCTGCAACAACGGAGGAAACAGTAACAATTCTGGCACCTCCTCACCACGAAGCAACGGCAGCACACCCGGCGAGAAAGACAACAACGCGAAACCTGCTTGGGGACTGGGACCTGCTGCTTGGGGACAGGCTGCGCCTCCTCGCGAGTCCAGGGGCGGCAAGAAGGAGGACAAGGATGAGAAAGACGAGTAGGATTAGGAGGTTCCGAGATCTTGCCGGTGCGGCGCTGGTGCTTGGCTGACTGCGCTTGGCGGTCCAAGAGCCTCTGGTAATGTACACTGCCTTTTCGTGTCTGTATAATTTGTGCAATAAACATTGGCATTGTCTGTAGTTGGGAGAAATATATGAGTCGGCTGCTTAAATTTTAGCTTGATCACCATCACCACAGAGTGAAGTAATACAGCCGGCAACAGAGTTCAGCTTAGCAAGCCGTAAAAAAAGCTTTCCTCCTAGTTTCTTCCCCCACATACCACATATTCTACTACACTTTTCCTCTCCTTACCTGCCCTTAACACGTCTCGTCGTCTTGATACTCACAAATCGAAAATCCAGCGGAGGCAATCACCGCAACCCCAGCAAACGCAATACCAACAATCACCGTTTCTCTAAACCCAGCAATAAAAGCTGCTTAAACACCGTTCAAAAACCTGATGGCATGAAGGAGTTGAAATCGGCCGCTGCAGTATTGAGAAAGGAATATGGATCGACGTCTGGTTCTGTCCTTCTGAGGGTCATCAGGAGGGTGTTTGGAAGGCTGCCTGCGCGATTGGGGCAGCTATGCGCCTCCGAGAGTATGAATGACTGGGCTAACATGAGCAAGCTGCCACAGGATAGGGAATGTCACTCACAGAGAAGCGTCGAGTTAGCTAGAGGTATGTCATGTACAAATCATCGTTAAGTAGGTACGCATCTGAAAACCAAGTGCCTAGCCTAGCCACATGCGGATGCGATGATTACTCCACAGACATGTCTGGTGTCGCGCTTGACATTGACCTTGGCAAACTCGAGCACGCTTCTTTCTATGGAGAGTTTTATGGGATCGGACCTGGAAATTTGCTTCACAATTTCCTGCGGCGTTAGGTAGTCTACTTAAACTTCGTATGCACTAAATACTAGTTCTATACTGTGTTAGTGGCTGTTGGAAAAATAAATATGGTATCACGTGTAGACACGCGCACCTCAGTCTCCATTGCTGCGCAAAGCACCAGTTCGAATAAACCTCTCCCTCCGATATGAAGTCCCACATAAGAGCCTGCCTTCCCTCCTCATCTTTCTCAATGAGGCTGGGAAATCGCCGAACTCATCGCCTGTGTCAAATGCGCAAGCTTGAATACACGCTGTTACCGCTAGGTGCCATGTTCGCAAGGCGTAGCCAAAGGCTATCAATGCCAACCTCGATTCTCTTCACGCAGGCCGCGAGTTGCTTAGCGACAGTCATGGCGAAGCCGAAGCCGAACTGCGACGGTTACTAGCAGCACAGCGCCGCCCTCGATACGGGGTCCAATCGAGCCATTTCCCGCCTACCTCAACCTCGGTTCTCAGCCTTGGAATGGTCGATTAGCCCAACAGAATAGCCTTTTCGACTTCTCGAATTCGGTTACAGATTTTCTGGACTAGCCGTTGGTCAATGATGGGACCATCGGTTCGAGCGTGGATTTGTTGGACGATTACGATTACTTGAGTGGAATTGCGGACTACCAAAATCCAAATTCTTCGACTCTTGAGCAGACCATCTCTTCCTCGAATCGTCTTGGGACAGGCTCATCAAATGAGTTTCGTACATTGGCATGCCAGCAGCCACACGTCAAACCTATCGATGCCTCGTCTCGGCTCCCTCAATCACACAAAACGTCACATCATATTATCAAAGATTTGACAGAGCTGCTGTCACTGACGCCTCATGTTTGGCAAAGTCTCGAGCGTACGCAAATATCGTGATGCTTCTCAGCGATGATTCCAGGCTGATAGAAGTATTAGAGAGCACTTTCAACATTGGCAATGTCGAGATTCCCGACCATGTACGAGATCGTCTTGTAGGAGTCGCACAGCTGCTGCTCTACAAAGCCTTGCAAAAACATCAATATATAAGCATTACAGTAGAGGTCTTTTTGGAACTTTAGTTGTGCTGCCGCCACCCAACGTGCTGTTGCAATTTGTCGAGCTCTATGCCGTGCGCTTTGATCCCATCCAGCCGTATCTCGGTTTAGCTGGCTCTCCGAGTGTCAAGATGACTGACATACTGCAAGTTGATATGTCCGATATTGGTCTGCTGCTCATACTTATGTTAGTTGCACAAGGTGCTCTACCAGCTGATGACCACAAATCATTGGTTCTGGCGGATGGGTTGACGGAGCTCTGCAAACTTGCTATGGACGATGTTCCTGAACACTACTCCATTTCAGATCCGATGGTCAGTGGCATCTGCTTGCAGCTGTTGACCGTTTATTCGACTGCTGAACGATCTGCGAGAGGTTGCGACGCTGCCCTGGTGGCCTATCGCAACCTACCGAGCTGCAATCGCCTGCTGGTCATTGAGTGCTTTTTCATCGTCGCAGACAACCGATCAACAGCCAGAGGTGAGTATAAATACTCTGCCACTGACGGACAAGATCCTGGACGCCTAAATTTAAAGCCATGTCGGCGTCGCTGTCTGGACCTATGTTGACTGAATACGATTCCCTGTCCTAGACGGTAACACTAGTCTCGACTTTTGCATCAGTCTGCTAAACAACCAGCCGACGCGATTGGCTCGCAGTACACTCGCAAAGGTACAACTTCTTAAGGATCAATGGAGCTTCTGACCAAAGTGACTTGTTGATAATCGACTTGAAGTTCAGACTCCTGGAATACTCTTACACTACACAGGGTGGCATTTGGTCCCCGATCAGATGATCCCCTGACTGATGTTCGGGCACTCGTTTTCCAAGATCGCCATCATTTCTGTCCAGACCCGCTTCTCAAGTACCGCCCCCTCTGCACTACGGACAAGGGGTGAAGGCTCGGAGACGCGATCATCGGCAATGTACTCTCCAGTGCTTTCCTCGCCAACCATACCTGTCGCATTGACGAGAACCCGGCTTCCGACCTCCAATTCCCGACCCAAAAGTTTCTTGAACACAACAGGTGCCATACCCATATCCTTGACCAAGTCCGATTTGCACAGGCCGGGAGTCGCGCAATTGATCACGACGGGGTATTTGTACCGCTCCTCGATCAGAGTCCGTGTCAAATATCGAAGCGCAAGAATCTGTAGGAGTTTGGAGACATTGTATCGATCCATCATGTCGGCCGCTTCTTCGTCGTCGAGTGCGGTGAAGATACTTGGACCCTTGGATTGCGGAAAAGTCGTCCAGTGGTGGACCTCTGAGGTGACGATGGTCAAGTAAGGCTTGGTCCCTGTCTTTGCAGCCGACGCGCGCATGATGGGAAGGAGGAGGAGGGCTAGCATAAACGTAGAGAGAACATTGACAGTGATATGGCTTTCATGTCCTTCTGCGCGCGAAAAAGTGCCCTGAGCTACTCCCGCGTTCTCGAGGCAAACGTCCAATCTCGGGAGCGTCTTAACGCGGTCGGCGAAGGCCTTGACGCTGGCGTAGGAGCTGAGATCGAGTTTCCAAACTTGAAGGACATCTTTGCAATTTTCCGTGTTCTCGATTTGTCTCTTCGCGGCCTCGCCTTTGGTGAGGTTTCGGCAGGCTAGGATGACGGTTTCGGCGCCTAGACGGACGAAGTGGCGCGTTGCTTCGAGGCCTAGGCCTGAATTTGCGCCTGTGACTATGATTGTTTTTCCTGCGTATGATTGTGTGGGCTTTTGGGGCGTGTAGAAGAGCTGGGATTTGAGGAAGGCTGGGAAACTTGACATGGTGGCGGTGGGAAGTGTCTGAATTGGGGTTGTCGGATGGAAGAGGGAATTGGGAATGAATGTTTAGGTTGTTCGGGATAGTAAAGGCTGAGAGGCTCGAGATCAGGTGATCTTTTTAGCGTTACGGAACTCCGTGTTTGTCCCGTAGGAGGTCCGTAAGGCGGGAACGGTGAACGGCGTTGGCCTGCAGGCATCTACGGGCTTGTTCGGCGTGCAGGAAGACGGTCTCTGCTGTTACACGGCGCTCATGGTCCCGTGTGGCACGACCTTGCCTTTATTAATATAGAACATACCGGCAAAGTAAAGCTCCAACTACCACAGAAAGCTTATATGAAAAGATTCACTTCTCAAGGCCGATATTTGTCTCCTCCGATCGTCTACAAGCAAAGTGAATATGTCGAAAATCCCGGATTCCAGAGTCATGTAATTCTCTCAAAGTCGTATTTGGATGCCATCCCGCCTCGTAGTATGCCCATTGCACTCATCCCACTTCCTCCCGGCGAACAGCTCATCATCAACAGCGCCATCCAGATCCGCTAAAAATCACTCCTCCTCATCCTTAACCGGCTTCTCCTCCTTCTTAGCCTTAGTACCTCTAGCACGCTTAGGAGTAGACGAGACACTACCCTCTCCTATCGTCAATTAGCCCAGCACCCTCTCCAATCACACCGCATCTCCCCCAACGCAATCAGGGCAGACTTACCAGTAGCGCCCCTCTTCTTCCCTTCCCCACCAGCAGCGCCAACATCACCCACTCCCAACTCCTCCCCCCTCGCTTTCTTCTCGTTGAGCGCCCCGGCCAATTTATTCACCGCGCGGAGTGAGTGTTCGAAACTTGAGAGCGTGCGGGTGCCGTCTAGGGCCTTCATGTCTTTTAGTGGATCGGCTAGGGTGCCTCCTTTTGCTTTGAGGGCCATGATTAGGGCGACGACGACGGTTTCGTCGTATTGTTTTTGGCCGGTGGGGGTGGTGGATGTGGCGGGGGCCATTGTTGTTGTTGTTGGTGGTGTTTTTGAGAGCTGGGTTTGTGGGTGGTTAGTGCGAGTTCTATAAGGGAGGATGGGGAGGACGGACTTGGAGAATTTGAAGATTTGGAGTGTGGAGTTTGTGGAGGAAACTGTTAATTGTTGTTGAGGGATGGGTGTGGAAGAGATAGAAGTAGCCGTTGCGAAAGATTAGGGTTCGTTTCCCTACCTAAGGCGGAAGTGAAGCTCGATTACTATGGTGATCGCATACAAAGCTGCTTCATTTCCGCCCTCCTACGTGGTTACACAGATGCTATCGTGGTTCGATACGGGTGACGCTAACGATGGCTGTCTAATTATGCGTGGATTCTGTGAGTGGAGGCGGGATGGGTAACTGCTCGTGTCATGTCAATACTCTCAGATGTTGAGATAGATCAAAAGAGCATCGATGACGATAATCTCCTGAATTTTTAGTCCCCGAAATTGCCAGATTATCTCGACATCGAAGACGCTTTTGGGAACTTCTGGATCGAGAGACCCACTCCTCGGGAAAAGTGTACGAAATCGTTGATAGACCATTTTGCCCTCCCCTTTTCATCTCATCTCGCTGATACTCTCTCCTCCATTCACCCGTCTCCTCATTTTGACACCCCATTTTGCCGTTTCGAAACCCAACCGCCCTCAACCCTCACACCCTCGGCTTGACATCACAAACTGTCCCACAGCCCCCACACGTCCTCGCCTCCCTATCCGCCCCAAAAGCTTCCACAGCATCCTTTATCTGGCTTCCCAAATCCGTACAATGAAACCTCGCCTCATGCACCACCGCCGTACACTCCTGACAATACCACCGCAATTTGTCCACCGAGCCGGCGGGACGCGGTTGCTCAATCACGATTCCGACAGTGTTGGCGTAGCGGACGGGGTTGTGGGGGGTATTGGGGGGGAGGAGATACATTTCTCCTTCGTTGATGGGGATGTCTATGAATTCCTCCTTTTTTTGGGTGGACGGGGAGGTGGCGGGTTGGACTGTTTTGAGGAGCATGGAGCCTTTGTATTGGTAGAAGTATTCGGGGGTTGTATTTATGTGGTAGTCTGTACGGGCGTTTGGGCCGCCTACGATCTAGGCTTGCTGTCAGATTGTGTGGGGAGGAGGAGGTAGGGTTTGTGATTGGAATCGAGAGGTGATGGACGGCGTTGGTGTTTACCATGACTGTCATGTGTTCGTTTGTTACGCAGTAGTTGTTTACTGGGGGTTGGAGGAGGTGGGAGTTCTGTTTTAGCCTGGATGCGGTTAGGTCGTTCCGGTGTGTGTTTGGAAGTTATTGAAGAGTATGAGAGGAGGATGGTGTAGTTTGTAGTTGCGAAGCAGCTGTTAGAGAACGGGATACGGAGCCTTCCAAACTTCTTTTTACATGGATGTCGCAGGTCTTTGACGACCTAGAAAACCATCATCTCCATCTAATGAACTTCGATAGTACATGCCAAAGGACCATTTTTGAGCTCAAATACTCGAGACTGAGTTTTCGGCATGTACTAATCGTCCTCATTGTTTCAAAATATTGATTCCCAGCTCGTTTAGAGAACCGGCAGAACATCTTTTGTGGTGCCTATGTGGGTCACATTTTTCATTATATCATTTTATATCCAGATGTCTTGTCCTCCGCCATGACTGCCTTCTACACCTAAGCAGTTTGAGACTCCCCAGGGACGGCAGTATGAACGGCGGATGATAACAATCCGGTGGGTGTATGGCCTTCAGGGAATAGACTGAACAGTCTTGTAATCACATCGTAACATGCCACAGCTTTTTCTTGTCCTTGATATGAGAACGGCATGGGGTAAACGGTGATTCCAACCTTCATGTGATGTTCGGAAATATCCATCATCTGACCCGATATAGTCGAAAATGCTTACCATTTCGGGATATTGATCGGAGCGTGCATGACCCATCTTCGTGGGGTTGTCGAGAATCTTGCGATGCCATTTGGACGTGGTATCGCTTGACGGACTACTCGGAACATGGTGCGAGAAAGTTGGTTGAAGGATCAATTTGATAACAGAAAAAGCAAGTAGGTTGCCTTCGAGATGATGATATCTCACGACGGGACGGGACAGCGTCGAGTGGATTAGTAATCCGCATGATACATGCCGAATCTGACAAGGCTCTTATTGCAATTCTCGGGAATGCTAAAGACTAATTAGCGAAGATCGACTGGATATGATTGTCCCTCTGCGGGGAATTCGGTGAATTCTCTGGTTGATATGATACACGGAGGCAGGACTAAATGCTAGCATCCCGCCTCTACAACATCTGCATAGTCTGCACTCTGCAAGTGGCGAAACGCGGCGGACAAGGCGCGACAGTAGTGGAGCTGTTATAGGACAGACAGCAAACAACTTGCTCAAACGAACTCACGCCGAGAAAAGCGCCTATATCCCGTATATTCCCCTATTACCTATAACAATACCACGACGCCCCCCTTATATTCCCACCTCTACTACTACGATGGATCACAGCATGATGGATCACTCTGGGATGGATCACGGCCACATGGACCACGGCGACATGAATATGCACAGGTGCAGCATGAACGTACGCTGCCCACCCCCACGATAGAATACCGCATCGCCAATGTTGCCATCCATCCTTTGCCCCGAAGAGACCGCCCAGAAGTACTAATAACGATGCGCGCTGTAGATGCTCTTCACCTGGTCCACTCAAGACCTGTGCATCGTCTTCCGCGGGTGGCACGTCCACGACACCTTCTCCCTCATCTGGACCCTCCTCGCCATCATCGCCCTCACCGCCGGCTACGAAGGCGTGCGCGAACTCTCCCGCAGATATGAGATGGAAACCCTGATAAGACTAGAGGGCATCCCTCGTAAGTCTCTTCTTCCTATACAAACAACCGCAATCTCTCCTGGGGAGGAGAGATGTGCGACGTGCAGGCGGCAGGCAGCAGGCAACAGGCAGATAGGGCGCGGATGACTGCATGAGGGGTTGTTTCTTTTGTCTCAACGAAGATCCTCGCTGATTCCAAGCCTTGCCGTAGATGGTTCCCTGAATGAATGTAGCTCATTACTCTGGCCAGGGAGCTCGAGAGCTCAAGTGGAGAGGCATAGCAAGTTGTACAAGGCCTTTTTGTACGCTGTGCAGGTCTTTTACTCCTTCTTCATCATGTAAGTTTGATCCTCTCTGGAAGCAAATCCGTGAACGGAACTGATCATCGCACTAGGTTGCTCTTCATGACGTACAACGGATGGGTCATGTTGGCCGTCGCGGTCGGTGCTTTTTTCGGATACCTCTTGTTTGGACAAGGCTCGAGCACAAAGACCGTGGCTTGTCATTGAGGAATGCCATTCTGCCGAAGAGGAGGACGTACCAATTTGACAAGAGATGGAATGCCGTTGGGGCGAGTGGATAAGAGATGAAATGCCACTTGAGCGAGTGATGAGTGTTGCAAGCGAATGAGTCTGGACCTATGGCATACCCTATCCGGCCTCGGGAACCCTTGAAAGCGTAGCATTTCCTAAATCAGAGAGCGGACATGATGAAACGACTTAAACTATACCGCATCGTACCAAGAGAGGCTCACAGCGAGGAATAAAGTTGACAAACTCCGCTGATGTTCCTGCAGACGATGAAATAAGAAAACCGGATATCCAACGTCTTCACTGCTCCCAACGTTTCCGCGCCTCCCATCCCGCAAAATTGCAACGGTCGAGCCAAGCAGAGTGTTTGCAGCAATATGTATGTACAGAAAATGGTCTACCCAATCACAACCCCCTCCAAGCAGCTTTAGCAACATGATCCGTCTTCTTCCTCGTCCCCTTTATCAAGCCAAGGTATTTCAGTTCCGCAAGCGCGCGTTCGAAAAGTGGCCTACTCATCGTTGTCAGTGTCATCGCACAACCTCTCCGCTCTCGTCCCCACGGGAACATCCTCGGTAAGTACTTACATGACTTGCGTCTCGTCACCTTCCCCCTCATCTCCAACGATAGCACTGAATGCGCTCCACAAGTCCGCGACACTGATGAGGGCGCCGGATTCGAGATACAAACGGTAGAGGAGTGAGGTTGCTGGTTGCGTTGGTGCTAGGGATGCCTGGAACTGTTAGCCACGTACTTGAACATCCATGTCAGGTGTCGGAAGACTTACCTCTCCATCTTGTTCATCGCCCGCCTGAGCACAGCAAGAACAATTCAGGTAGTCGTGCGGCGCGAACAGTGCTCTCTCAACACTGAACCTGGTCTTGGCCATGAAGGCAGCACGGTGCGGCATTCGTGGTTCGTAGAGAACGATTTCGTGGAAAGTCAAGGTGTTGGGATCGATAAGTGTTTCTTCGAGGTATGTCTTGAGCCAGCTGTGGAATTCTGAGACGATTTTGGAGTACGCGGCGTCCTTTTCTGATAAATGGGATTTATGGCGGCTCAGTTGGACTTTTTGGGCTACGACTGTTGTTCTGACGGTGTCGTTGCGGAGGTCGTGTTCGCTTCGCAAGGGTTGTTCTGTTCCGCCGTCTTTTCTCAAAAGAACGTTGAGTTTTGCTTGGAGGGATCGAATAGTGGAGGCGTGGGGTCCGGAGAGGTAGGGAAGGATTGTTGCGAGAATGGTCTGAAGGACATCTGAGGGTGTACGTTGTATGCTTAGTAGCAGTTCTCGCAGCGCAGGAGAGTCAGCGAGTTGGCCTGCGAGAGCCTTAATGAATACTTCTGACGGTGGCGTGGCTGAGGTTCTGGAGATGTGGGATTGGCACCCGGTTACTACCGAGACGGCCGTGGTCATACTGCTCAGCGAGGCTTGAGTTGAAGCTAATGCTTCGACTGTGAAATTGAACAGTGCTTTGTCAGATCTGAGGAGATTTCGCAGATGTGCTGTCCTCGCCGAATCTGCAAGTGTGTCTTCGACGTAATTTTGAAAAGACGGGACGATACGGAGTGCCTCAAAGTGGTCTTTCGAGATGTCATCAGCTTGCAGAGAGTCTGACAAGAATATGCTGAGAGGATTTGCGTAGAAGTGCGCCATATAGGCATATTGCAACGCAGCGGCAAAATCTTGGACGCTTTGGAGGTGCTCTCTGTGACGCTCCAAGAGCATGTGACTCAATTGGGCACCAAGTCGAAGCGGTGTGGTTCTACTTCCGGTTGTGGCGAAGAAGATGTCCTCTAGAATATCGTCTGCCTGCACGACGTCGAACTGGCGTCCGTCTAGGTAGCGGACTGAAGATTGAGATAGCCTGTCTTGCAGATTATCGACCGACGTCGCGATTCCGAAGAATAGCACAAACGGGATTCGGTCAGACCAGATGCTAAAAAGCTGTCAGTAACAAATTTTTGAAATCTGTCTTTGGGTGAGCATACCCAAGCTGTTCAACGGTTTCAGAAAGCACATTGCTATCAAATGCCTCGATATCTCGGAAAGATACTACGACCTGTTCAACGCCATTTTCGCTTACCCAATCGTGCAGCAGTTGTAAATCGTAGTTCAGCAATTTTGGCCCCTTTCTTGACGCAGAAACCAGCTCCATTTCGTCATCGTCCACGCTCTTTCGTGCCGTGGCGCTCTTGATGATAGCTTTGAGAACAGTCTTCAAATTCGGAGCATCAGCAGATGTAACCAACGCGAAACTCTTCGATGGTTCATCCGTGATGCTTTCAGCTAATTGCTCAAATAGCGTCGTATGGGCCGCAATGCTCGGCCCCGCGAGAATAAGTCCACACGGCAACGTGTGAGTCAACTTCTCTCCTTGATCAAGCTGCGTGAAGCTTGTCAGCTCGTCGAGGGTGACTCTGTTTGCACTCTCCAGGACTCTGTCAATGTGCTCCTGTTGCTCCGTCCAAAGTTGGCGGTATATCTTTTCTCTCAGTGGCCATGAAGAATCGAGACCGGACGAGTCGATGCGCCTCCGCTTCGTCGAGCGTTCTCCCGTGAATACATAGCTTTTTTCGTGATCCATCGATGGAAATGAGTGATGTTCTGATGGAACATGGAGGTTCGGACCTTCAGGTGGCAGTTGATGCTGATAGCAGTCTGTGCATTCAAGCTAGCCACGATCGGAAGCAGTTCTCGAATACTTACTTTCAATTATACTATTTAGCGTTTTTTTGTATAGAGGAAGTGTTGTAGTAAGAGATCTCCCAAATTACCCAGTTCGAAAATTGAATATAGTCTGCTATAAGTTAGATATAGTAGGTATCGACGGACGCGACGCGAATCCCTGCGACACGCCAAGGAGATGTGGATCCTCTGACGAACCCAAAATTCGACCTCCTTTTGCGACTGCACGTTGACTCCTCCGATTCCGCCACCGAACGGTACCTACTAGACGGTATCATCCACTCAGCACTAGACAGCTCAACTGCAATAGACGCACATGCTTCGCCTTCGCATGGATTGATACAAGAAGTAGATTATTCTAAGTCTATTGAGGAGCTTTACCAAGGCTGGCAGCTGACAGTACCAGCTATCTACGTTCGGAGTGGGTTCACGATAGACCATCAATTACGCAGTTGTCATTATACCATCATACCCTCTTACCGAAGAGCCTTCTTACTACTACTTCTAGTACCGGTGATACTATCCTAGTATCCCTACCATTATGTATTCCTAAGAAAAAACCATTTCATCAGTCACTACTAGAGACTCTATATCTACTTCTTTGAGTCTAGCTGTCGTAGTAACTTTTACATATTCTCCAAAACCGTTCGTCCCTTTCCCTTACGCGTTACGACGACCGGTTCGACAACCTCTGGTTCGTCGTCGGAGATGATGGCTTCAGGTGCTAGATCCATCATCTCAACCTCTTCTTCTTGCTCCTCCTCCTCTTTATCTTCATCTAGAGAATCCTGATCGTCTGCTTCTAAATCGGCCTCTGTCTTGAGCGAGTTTATGAGTGAAGGAAGAGAAGCAGGCTCAGGCGCCGTTTTGGCGGGCGTGTACTCGGGTCTCGAAGGCTGGAGATTAGAACCCGGACGACGAGTTGGCGGTGCCTGATACGGAAGTGAGGTTGTGGGAACGGTCGGTTCAGAAACGGTACTCGAAGGGACGGGACGAGAGAATGGTATCTTGTGATCTGACGATTGCCGCAGCAATTGTTGCTGTTCTGCTGGACGGGTAGAGAATTGTTGATATGCCGGAGGTTGTTCGCCTCCGGCCTCCAATGCAGCGCTGAGCAATTCCCCCCTTCGCCGTTCCTCGCTTGCATCAGTGTCGATCATAGTGATTGCAGCATTGGAGGGTGAACCAACACGAGCTCGAATCCTTTCTTCGATTTCTGTGGCTTCCACTTCTGGCTCGATGGTATTGGGTCTTTGAGATTCGATTTCCCCGTTCTCGAGCGTGGCAAGCACGGCAATTTCCTTCTCGACGTCATCCTTGGCGACGTCCTCGAATCCATTGAGTTGTAAAAGTTGACCGACCATGTAGCGATATCGCGTGTGTCCCAAGACGAGTTTGGAGGCGTCAAAGTTCTCGATACCGTTTACGTTCTCGACCTTCTGAAGACCAGCGACGTCAAATTGAGCGCTCGATGCTCTATACAGGAAACCCAGGATATAGTCTTCCGTGCTGAAAATGTTCACAACGCGGCCAGATACCACACTGCGGATTCTTGTCCATGGGTCCGAATCGCTGGGAACTGGCGCGCCCATAAGAACTACATTTTCTACCAAGCCGAATGCATTGCATTCGGCGAGCTCTAGGAGACAACTGTAGATTACTCTCGCGCCGACCGAGAAACCGATGAGAGTGACAGGTCTCTCGCCTTGGCATCTGGAGATCAAGGCGTCGGCTAGAACTTTTCCAGCTTTGTCGGCTCGCACTCTCGCAACAGAGAATGGATTGTCAATCACTCGAGCCATTTTAAGGAGGCCGAGAGGCCATAAGCCAGCTGCGAGAGCGCCAAAGATGGTATGCCGGGCGATCTCCCACTTCGCATATTGCCATGCGTAGCTGGAGACCACAGAAGAAAGAGAAATTCCAAGGCGAGTAAGTGCCGCAACTTCCCAACGCAGAGCGAATGGTTCAAGAGTTTCAGAATTTAGGACATGCCATGGTGTTATGATATCAGAAGGGGTGTCGAGAGAACCAGAAATTCCGATGGCTACGCGCAGCTTGTGCTTTCCTGGTGCTGGGACTGGTGTCGAGCCCCTCTGTTGAGACATTACATCTACATGTTGTTGCTTGTCTGAGAATTCCGAGACCGACTGGCGTATTGGCAGGAATTTGAAGTCTTCTACCTCCTTCTCGTAGCTTTCGACCATTCGTCCTGTCATTTTGCCCCCGTACGCTCCAAATAATCCACCGATTAGCAAGGTATTCCCGGCAAGACCGCCGAGAAGACCAGATACAGCTCCTAGGCCTAAGCCACCAAATACTGTTCCCAGTCCTGCCGCAAGCAGTGGTGCTGCAAGACCACCAGTGACACCGATCAAAGCAGCTCCAGCAACAGTCGCTAGACCAATTTTCCATTTGGACGATGCAGATTCTGAGACTGCGCGAGCTTGGACTGAAGACTCGGCAGACATGTGAGATGCGGCCTCTAATAGTCCACGGGCAATCTGAGATTCGTAGTGGTTAAGATCAGAAGTGGTAAGCTGAAGACTGGATGCAATGTGCAAGAGGAGAGTTCTGCTTTGAGCAGGGTATTGTTCCAGGCTCAGTAACAACAAAATTAAGCATTCCAGCAGTAGCGCTCTCTTTTCTTTCTCCAGCTTAGCAAGCTTCGTTCGCACTACAGTATATTGTGGGGCTGCTGATGTGGATGCTGGGGGCTTATTCGTGTTGACTGTGAAATCGATTAGGCTGTCGAATGGAGCATTCTGTTCAGCCTCAGGCTGACTCCCATACTGCTTTCTGGCCAGCTTGACTTGATCTGAGCGCACACTCAATGCATTGCAGACTCTCCGCAGAACCTTTCCTCTCCAGACGTCGAAATAAGCAATGGAAGCGTTTCGTAGCGCTTGGGTCCTCGGACTGGCGAGTCCTTGTTCTCGGTCATGCCTGGCTCTGCGTAGGGCATGGGCATCGATTCTGTCGGTTTGAGCAGGTGCAGGAGTATTGAAACTGATGAGATCCTCTGTTGGAGCTGGTGTATTTTTGATATTCTTCAGACATTCGGGAAGTTCAAAGGTAGCAACGAGGCCCCGGCGAATCTCATCGGTGCACAGCAAAATCAGAAGCGCACATTCAACGCGGTCAGCTGAGGTGGGTAGGATGGTGGTCAGTGAATTTTCAGAGTTCGGCTGAGGTTGGTTGGAGTACGGCGGCGGAGGATCACTTGAGGATTCACCAAGGAGATTGGAGAACATGACGATGAAGATGCTGGGTAATGTTGCTTGGAATGCGTGGGCATGCTCCTTTGATGCAAGAATGAGGATATGTCTTTGGATAGCTATGCTTTGTTCCCGTGCCGCAAGTGTATGCTGGGGATTCCAAGAGGCTTCGTGGACATCAAGCTGGAGAAACGTGTTGCTATTTCTCTGGGCTCAAGCACTATGGTGCGGGGATAGGAGGGGGAGGTTGTTAATATGGGAAAGTCGAGGCGGATGTCTACTAGTCATGTACCTCTTGCCTGTCGTGCCTGCTGACTGATGGCTGAGTATATGATTTCGGGAGTAACTTAAGGTCTATGAACCATTGAGTGACCAGCTCAGTACCAGAACAGCGCCAGAACAGCACCATATCAGCTCTGGGAATACAAGATGACACGGTGCGATCCATGGCGACTTGATACCATCCTCATCTCTGTCTTCTCCCCGCGGAATCCCCAATGCTGGCCTACGCTCCTACGGTAGTGGAATAGGGGTCTGAAGGGCGGGTCAATGCCAGTGGAATGACAGCGCAGGGGTGGCGCGCGTTAAGAAAGCCAAAGCTCCACGTCTCCCAAATTCCTCCCTCCTCCTCGCACGACGGATTAAGACACCGTGACCTTCGCCAGACTGTCTCTCGCAGCACTGTGACCTGTACGTCGACGCCCTCCACGAGTAATGCTGCTCTACTAATGCAAGCCTCGCCCAGCGGTTACAGAAATCCCCCGTTTCTATCATGTCAGCTCCGCAACCCTCAGTGCGGTTGCGAGGCCCAAAGAAGTCCAGAGCTGCGCCAGCGAGCCCCAATGTCGAGAAAATGAACGACAGCGATGGAGAAACCATCGTGGATACCATCAGGATCCAGGCCTCGCCAAAATCAACTTCAGAGTGGGACTTCAAGCTTGCCCTGGTGGTAACAACCATCCTGGCATTCGTCACGCGCTTCTATGGCATAAGACACCCAAACCAAGTCGTCTTCGACGAGGTCCACTTTGGAAAGGTCAGAGACAATCTTTCAAGCAGCTGTCTGATGAACGCTAACCATCCCGTAGTTCGCATCTTACTATCTTCAACGTACCTACTTCTTCGATGTCCACCCTCCCTTTGGCAAACTCCTCTTCGCTTTCGCTGGATGGCTGGTTGGATACAAGGGCGAGTTCCTCTTTGAGAACATTGGAGACTCGTACATCACCAACAAGGTCCCCTATGTCGCATACCGAGCCATGCCCGCCACCATGGGTGCTCTCACCGTGCCTACCGTCTTCTGGATCATGTGGGAATCGGGCTACTCGTTGCCCGCAACTCTAGCCGCCACTGGACTGGTCCTCTTCGATAACGCACACATTGGACAGACCCGTCTCATCCTCCTGGACGCCACTCTGATTTGGTTCATGGCATTGAGCATTTTGTGCTACGTCCGCTTCTACAAGCTCAGACATGCTCCATTCTCACGAAAGTGGTGGAAGTGGCTACTTCTCACCGGTGTCTGCTTGAGCTGCGTCATATCCACAAAGTATGTCGGAGTCTTCACCTTCTTCTCCATTGGTGTGCCAGTATGCTTCGATTTGTGGGATCTCCTCGACGTCAACCGCCGTCAGGGACAGCTCAGCCTGCCAGAGTTTGGCAAACACTTCGCAGCTCGCGTCATTGGTTTGATCGTCATTCCGTTCATGCTCTACCTCTTCTGGTTCCAGGTCCACTTTGCAATCTTGAACAGATCTGGCCCAGGCGACGATTTCATGACCCCAGAGTTCCAAGCTACTCTCGCCGATAACATTATGACCTCCCAGGCGGTTGGCATTGAATACGGCGATTCTATCACCATGAAGCACAAAGAGACTCGTGTCTATCTCCACTCCCATGTCGACAGGTATCCACTGCGCTATGACGACGGGCGCATCTCCAGTCAAGGCCAACAGGTCACTGGATACCCACACAACGATACCAATAACCATTGGCAGCTTCTTCCACCTGCCGATGGCAAGAAAGGACCAATCAAGAACGGTGACTTTGTCCGACTACGGCATCTGATCACTGACCATGTCCTCTTGACTCACGATGTCGCTTCACCATACTTCCCAACCAACCAAGAGTTTACCGCCATTCCCGTCGATGTTGCAAATGGAGAGCGTTTCAATGAGACGCTCTTCGAGATCAAGATAGAAAACGCGAAGCCTGGCCAGGAATTCAAGACCATGTCTTCGCACTTCAAACTTGTCCATGTCCCCACGAAGGTCGCCATGTGGACACACACTTCTCCGCTCCCCGATTGGGCATACAAGCAAGCTGAGATCAACGGCAACAAGAACGTGCCTCAATCTAGCAACGTTTGGTATGTTGAAGAGGTTGCTGGTCTACCAGCAGACAGCCCTCGGCTCCAGAAGAAGGTGAGGGAGATCAAGCGCGTACCATTTTTGAAGAAATATTTCGAGCTGCAACGCGCCATGTTCTTCCACAATAATGCTTTGACGAGCTCCCATCCATATGCCAGTCAGCCCATCAGCTGGCCATTCTTGCTTCGTGGTGTTTCTTTCTGGACCGAGAACGAAAGCCGTCAACAGATTTACTTCCTGGGTAACCCTATTGGCTGGTGGCTGGCTGGTTCTCTTCTAGCTGTCTTTGCCGGCATCATCGGTGCTGATCAATTAGCTCTCCGCCGTGGCATGGACGCTCTTGACGGACGTGAGTTGGATTGAAGTCAAAGAATGGAGGCTCAGATGCTAACATAGACGATAGGTACTCGCAGCCGTCTTTACAACTCGACAGGTTTCTTCTTCCTTACTTGGGCCTCCCACTATATTCCCTTCTTCATCATGGGACGTCAACTCTTCCTTCACCATTACCTTCCTGCCCATCTGGCGTCCGCCCTCGTCACCGGCGCGCTTGTCGAATTCATCTTCAATGTCGAGCCTCTCTCGGAAGAGGAGATCCAGAAGAACTCGAACCCAAAGACCAAGGCCACTCTCGTCAAATCACAACCCGTCCGAGAACGACTTGCTACACAGAACCTGTACGCTGCTTGGGCAGCGACGGCAGTCATATACAGCGCAGTGCTTTGGGGTTTCTACTTCTTCTCTCCCTTCACTTATGGTACGCCTGGACTCTCGGTCGCGGGAGTCAACGCCAGAAAATGGTTGAATTATGACTTGCATTTTGCCAAATAGTCGCGACGAGTTGAAAAAGCATGGAAGGAATACTAGGAGATGATGTAGCATTATTTTCTGGACATGGGATAATAGGAGGTTAGACCGGGCATGTTTCGGACGATTGACGGAGCGTTGAAGCTGGCCAAGGAGTTTGCGACATCTTCTTCTCTCTTCAGATGCCTTCTGGATATGGGATCGGCTCTGGCGGTGGGCCATGGCGTTACTTTTCCTTGTGTACCACCAACAAGTGTGTCTCTAATCGTACAGCTTGAAAAAGCTGCTACGCTTTCTTAAATGTCGTATCAATATCAGAAATTCAAGATAATGTCCTACGTTTTAGCTTCTTATTCAAGTCAGCGTACCTCGTTCGTGGTGGTGTATCCCACTGGCTCGTCAACGAAACTTTTCTCAGAAAGCCGAACATGCGCTGTCTTCCCCATCCCTGCATTCACCGCTTCGCTTCGCATCACATCTGGCATGCTGTCATCACTCGGCTGACTTCTTTGCTGGCATACGTCTCTACCGAAAGAACAGGCAGATGAGCGTGCAAGCAGGCGGTATGAAAATAAAGACAGCTGGAAACACAATTCCCCATCTCCGTATCAACATCTCTTCTACCATGTTATATCCTCCCCTCGCGCACAAATGCAGATGTATATTGATACTTTCGTTGTCTTGTCGCCCTTCCAGCTCGACGTCGACTTTGGTCCAGGGGCCTTGGATCGTTATCTTTCTCCGTGAGCTTTTGATTTCCTTGTTTTCTGTCAGTTCATGTGGAGATCTGGATGGTCGGGATTTTGGCTGGCAAGTCCGCTTGCTCTCCACATTAGCAAATATCCATGCACTGGGAGACGAGATCAGTAGATGGGTTGTGATGCGACGAGAAGATGGTGGGTTCTAGAGTACATTGCCCATCTCACTTCCTTCTCAAGCTCTCTCTAGACATATAGTAATACATCAAAATATCCCCGCTTGGCCAGCAGCTCACTTGCCCAATCCGAGCATTAGACTCTGTATCCTCTACGCCGAGCTCCAATGCAAATCCCGTCAACCGCCAATCGTCTAATTGTATTGCATGTAAGTAGCAGTAGAGTTGAACTTCAAGTTGCCCTTGATGACCTTGTCCACGGCGGCCAGGAAATCCTTCTCGGTGGCAACCTTTCTCCTTGCACGGATGGCGAACATGCCTGCTTCCGTAGCCACAGATCGCAATTCAGCACCAGTTGAGTTCGGGCAAAGGCGCGAGATAAGCTCCCATCGGATATCGCGCTCCACAGACATGGACTTGGCGTGAATGCGGAGAATAGACGCGCGTCCTTCCATATCGGGGAGAGAGAATTCGATCTTTCGGTCGATACGTCCAGGACGCATGAGAGCGGGATCAAGGGTAGACGGTCTGTTGGTGGCGAACATGACCTTGATGTTTCCTCGTGAATCAAAACCATCAAGCTGCGTGATAAGCTCCAACATGGTACGTTGAACCTCATTGTCTCCTCCTGCTCCGTCATCAAAACGTGCACCACCGATAGCGTCGATTTCATCAAAGAAGATGATGCAGGCCTTCTTTGTCCTCGCCATCTCGAAGAGCTCACGAACCATACGGGCACCTTCTCCGACGTACTTCTGCACGAGCTCAGATCCGATAACTCTTATAAATGTGGCGTCTGTCCTGTTGGCAACGGCTCGGGCGCATAGCGTTTTGCCGGTTCCTGGTGGTCCATAAAGAAGGGCTCCCTTTGGAGGATCGATACCAAGATTGACGAATCGTTCAGGCGATAATAAGGGCATCTCGACAACTTCTCGTAGCTTCTCGATCTGCTCTTTACATCCACCGACATCACCGTATGTTACATCTGGCTTGTCCTCCACGGTCATCATGGTTACAGAGGGATCGATCTTCGGAGGCAGGGGAAGGAGAATCTGGTACTTGTTTCGGTCGACACTGGACTTTGTTAGAGCTTGCGCCAGATGTGCTTTTGATGGAAGAGATGCATACCCTACTCTCATACCCTCCTCGATATCCGTCGGACTCACTCGCTCGCCCAGGTTGACGACGAATTTCGCGATCTGCTTGACGTTGATGACATATTTACTCTTCTCGGCGTCCTTCTCATCCTGAATTATCTTCGTACACCTCGCGACTTGTAAGGGCTGTTCTTCTTGCATCCGTTGTCTGTCTGCGGCGATATCCCATAGATGCGGTGGTGCTAGTCCGGTATCTGACTCCTTGACGCCTGTAACGTAATCAGTTTGATGCCATTTGAGATGTACCAGACACCCTACCAATCTTCTCGTTGACACTCGTCTGCTTGTCTTTGATCTCCTTCTCGAGTTTCTTGAGCTCGGCAGCGTAAGGCGCGGCGCCGTAGGTCTTGAGCACCTGAATATCCCTACGGCTAATTAGCCTTGAGTATGCCAGATTCCAGCGACTATGACCTACTCATCCGAAAGCGGCGTGATCTTCTTCTCTTCTACCTCGTCATCGGCGAACTTCTTCTGGTACTTCTCCCAGTTGGAGCCCGTGGCTGAAGGCATCGTGGACTACGCGGCGTTTACAAACAGTGGAATCGGGGTATATTCGGGCGGATGCAGCGTGAGATGGATTGCGTATTGACTTCGGTTTGAGCAATTCGATGGCGTTTAAAGGTGAAGTCTCTTTGTTTCGTATTGTTGTTGCTGTTGTTGATGTTGAATGGAACATGCATGTCCGCATGGAGGCACTCAATGGTTAGTCAGCACGAAGCCATCAGGTTCACTGCGACCAAAATCTATTGCGCGACGACGACAAACCACACGACAACTACCGATACGCCCGCCATATATACACCACAGTTTCCACCGTCCGCTGATTCGCCATGCCTCAAGCCCAGCCAGAACTCAAGAAGGTATATCCACCATGTCCAACCCCGCCAACATCAGGCTAACATTGCGCAGTACCTTGACAAGAGACTCTTCGTCCAACTCAATGGCAGCCGCAAAGTAATCGGAGTTCTTCGCGGATACGATGTACGTTACTCATAGCCTTCGCAATAAAGCGCCGAAGCTAACAGTATGCAACAGGTCTTCCTAAACATCGTTCTCGATGATGCAGTTGAGGAAAAGGCGAATGGAGAGAAGGTCAGAATAGGCATGGTCGTCATCCGTGGCAACTCAGTCGTCATGCTCGAAGCTCTCGAGAGAATCGGCGCACCAGACGCACGAAGAGAAAGAGGAAACGAAATCATGCAATAGAGCGTCGGAATAGAAGATCGAAAAATGCGGCGCAAAACTTCAAATGTCGAGCGAGTCAGAAAATCGAGATATCAAAAATACAGTCCAGCGGAGCTAGGAATATTGCAATCGGCTGACTGGGAATCTTCATAACTGGGATATGTCAAGGCGCATGTGGAGTCGGGAGCAACGGATTATAGGTAGCTATCCCCAGCCTTCAGCTTTGCTATCACCATGGCTTACAATCAAGAGAATCTGATTTGGAGATGAGATGATGCGACCTGTCGAATCGCCAATGGGAGGGAGACATCCCGAACACGACATCCCGATTCTGTGATTTACGACGGTGTCAAGCATTCCCGTCGCTTATAGCTGATGAGCATTTCGATTTATGTCCATATCTCGAAGCAGCTCTTTGGACGGTGGCAGTGTTGTAAAAGATTGTCAATCTCGGAACCAAAACGGTCATGTGCACGGCTCGTTCTAAACAGCTGAGAAAAACCACCGCCTTCGGCGCGCTCTTCTGATCGACCTGGATTTACGAGAGTGGCAACACTTTGGACCATCGACACTCGTCTAGGGGTGTTGTATAACAACATTGATTTTCCTTCGGATAACAAAATCCGAGACCATTGATTCTGGCTGACAAGTGTTTACGGTGATAAGAGCAGAGATATGAGCACATAGACCGCTGTCGCAATTTCCCGTCCGATGCCACAAGGCCAGTCGCCCACCAATTCCAACACAAGCTCCCTCACCACCGAAGTCCATCTAGCTATCGTCCCCACCTCTCTTCAAACCGCCTTCCACTCCATTTTCTTCAACTCCTCCTCTGACACCTCTACGCTCCCTTACAAATCTCCCTCCTTGCGTTCCACCGCCTCGTACTCTCCTCTGCATGCCACTGCTTTTCTTACTTCTCCTCCGCATAGCTAACATCATCCGTGATATCAGGATGCACTTTCTGCAGATAACCGGCCCACGCGTGCGGTGACCCATGTTTCTTCAGACGTCTCCGGTTATCGAGCGGCGAGTAGGAGGCGATGAGGATTTCATGGTGGAGTTCGCCTGGCAAAAAAGGAAGGAAGTTTGTGGTTTGGTGGGCTTCTTGTTGGTTGGCGGTGGAGGAGGTGGGGATGCCGGTTTCGCTGGTGGAAGTGGGTTTGGATTTCGGCCCCAGCTTGGAAACTCTGGAGGGTTTGGTTTTCTTGGTGGGTTGGCCTGATTGGTGGTGGTTGCTCTGGTATTGTCTTGTGGATTCCCATAATTGTCCGGCAGGTTGAAATAGAAACGGTCCGACAGGCTGAGAAGCTCGAATGGAGATGAGATTGTGGTGTCTCGAGTACGACCGGTACGATTCGACATTTTTGATTTGTTGTTGGTGTTGTCTTTCGTGCAAAGGAGTGGAAAGGTGTGAAGGTTAGGTGTGAAGGAAGACTGATATTTTCAACTTTGGGTAGCCCATAACCTACCCGTTTCATCTAATCATCTCTCTCACTCCATAAAACATCACTATCAGCAAGCTCACCCGCCTGCATTAAGAAATTGGTCTATTATGTGATCCTGCATAGTTGTGCCATGATCTTGATTTGTTCATCGAAGACTATACATTCTTCCTGCATCATCCCAAAGCTTATGCTCATAACCTGTCCTTGACAAACACTACCAACTACTCACCACGAGTCAGACCGCTCTTTAAAGCCTAGCTTTCATCTCACCCGTCCCAGCTCCACTAACAGTCTCCCCAACACTCCCAATCTCAAAATACAAATACCACACCAGATCGCCCCCCTCAATCTCATGCCACACCCTCAACTCACTCACAGCTTGAACACCAAAGGCCTTCTTATGCTGGAGCAACAAAAAACTCACAGCGGCACCATGCCTCGTGCCCAAGATCGCCATACCAGCTTCACTTCCGGCATCAAATCTCACCCCCGGTACCGGTTTGACAACCGGTGCGTCCTTAACGGCATCCCACAACCGCGACGTTTTCCTAAAAACGGTTTCGAGGATCGATGTGACTTCGGCGTTATCGATAAATGGAATGATGATGTGACGAGGACATGGAATCTTCGAGCCGCCATCAAGTTCGACATCTGGCCACTTCATCTCCGTCGCGCCAACGAGATAGTAGTTCAAAAACACAAGGTCCGAAGTCTTTTGCAGATCGGGTGCGTTGAGTTTCCCTTTCGGTAAGAAGCCGAATTGCTGCAAGGCTTCGATTTCGGGGACTGGAGCGTACATTTCTAAGAAGACCATGGTAGCATCTGATTTGTCGCCGTTGAGGCCGTTGAAGAGGGTCTTGTACCGTGCGCCGCCACGAGAAGGTGGTGGGACTTTAATAGCCTATTCTACTCAGTTCTATTCTTCCAACTACCAATGAGACCGATAAGGGAGGGAGGGCTGACATACCGGCCCCGTCCTTCCATCTTCAGAATACCATTCCCTCTCATGACTGACCAGCTGCTGTGTCCAAGATTTCAGATTCGTAGAAACATGCAAAAACTCCAGCATCTTTTCTATTCTATAGTCGGACAGAATTTGAGGGGCATCTTTCAGATCGAGTGTCTTGGTATCCCAACCCCATTCTAGTGGTGACATCAGTGGATCAATGAAACGACTTTCCACTTCGAGATTTTTCCACTTCGGAGAATTTTGCACCATATCCTGTGCCTCTTCCATGGTAGCGTCCATCAGGCAACGCAAAGCCCAGCCTTTGGTGACGGAGGCTTGATAATCATCTTCCTTTGTTTGATAATGTCTCTCAACATCCTTGCCTTGACGGCGCTGATGATAGGGGTATTCATTCGGATGAAAGTTGGAGGCCGGGTGAAAGTAGTGTATGCTGCTGGACGAGGCATCGTGATCGAATTGCGTGGAGTTGTCCGATTGTGCAGCAGCGTCGTGGCGAGTGTAATAGATGGGAGACAAGGAACTGGGAAATATCACACAAGGGAGGTGGTGAAAGAGAGTAACAAGGCCGGCTAGAAAACAAAGTATAGCAGCGCGCGGAATATAGCCACTGATCATCTTCAACAGTCTTCTAGTTGAGATTTTCTCTGAGCCGGAGAACGATTGTGATTGAGATCATCGTACGCATTCTTTTTAGACAACTCTTCTGCCAGCGACTGCAAAGGGCAAGCACCCTGGGCACGGCATTGATAAAACTCGTTGCTTTGTCTGTTACCATTATCAATGTTGTACCACAGGTCCATGAGATTGAACGAGGGTATGACAACGTGATTTCAAAGCGCAAGGGTAATTTCGATAGTCGAGTGTCCTCGTGTCGCTTGTGTGCCACCAGAGGAGATATATCAGGAACTGCGGTGTCCCAGATGTTACGTGACTCCAAGATCGAACATGGAGTCAGAAGACCTTCCACGGTCACGAAATAGAGTGTCGAAATGCTTTCAAATGACTAGACCAAACACCGTAAACACAGTATCTTCTGAGATTGTGGACCCGACTGGCCGTGGACCTCGGGACTGAAACTGCTCCCATGTGCATAAATGGGTATCTATATGCATTTGCCAAATTCAAACCGCAGTCTTAAGACGACTTTGCCATACTTATGCTTGCCAAAAGAGTCAAATAAGTTTTGCCATTCTGCCCTCAAGCTCCTTGATCCATCCACTGATATTCTTCACATTCTCGCTGAGCCCAGACTCGCCAGTCTTGAGGTTCTTTTCAACGTTATCGAGAGCTTCGCGCCATTGCTGGATCTCTGCCTTCTGTTCGGCCTGTCTCTTCTCCATATCGTCAAGAGTCGTGCTGGCTGATGCCGCACTTGTGTGGACGAAATGTAAAGTCCGGAGTCGATCCAACATAACGGGCAGTGTGGGTGCTAGAGAGTCAATCGTGGACAGGGTGCCGTGTAGAGCATTGATCTTAGACACCCGTTCTGGGTCTTCTAAGTAGGACGATAAAGGCCTGGTCGTCGGCGGTAAACCAGCCGAAGATGGAGGAGATGACTGCTCGTCGTCTTTGAGCTTTTGCAATCGATCTGCATCATCAAGTAATCGTCTCGCTTTGCTTTGAGCGGCCTCTATAGCGGTGGCAGAATTGCAGATGATCTGAAATTGGCGGTCAAGCGTATCGAGAGTCGAAATGATTGGTCTGGTTGAGCCAATGCTAGACTCTGGAAGGTTGGTACCACTAAGGCCCAGGATATGCTCGAGAGAGTCCAGCCTGGCGTCTAGTTCGGCTGACCTTGAGAAGGCATGGATGAGTTGTGTTTGATGTTCCAACGAAGTTGTTGGTAATTGATTTGCTGTTGGGGGCTTATTCTGGGAATGTGGCGTGGTTAAAGATGCCTTGTCGAATTTGGCGATCATTCTTGCTAAATCGTCCTCTGCTCCTTTGCTTATCCCGTGCCGAGTGATGTAAACAGCATCAAGAGCACTGCTCAATTTGCGCACGTTTTCGATAACATCGGACTCGTCCTCCTCGACATTTTCGGAAGAGGATTTCTCTGTCTGATTCCTTGTCTGGATCTTGCTCTCTTCCAACTCCAGTTTGACTTCTTCAAGCTCCCGTTTTAGACGAGCGAGCTTTCGATCAATACTTTCGTCCTCCTCGTCGCTGAAGTCGCCATAATTATCGCCCTCGCCATCATATGACTTTCTTCGTCGTCGCTGAGACGACGTTTTGTAATATCGCTTCGCGCCATTGAGACTTTCCGAGAAGTCAACATTTCGCGCGTCGACTCTTGCTGGCCCGAAGCGTGTTCGTGCTTCAGTCGGTCGCAAGTGTTGCCGTACAATTCCAGATCCCTCTTCGGAATCGTCGTTAGGTATCGAATCATTGTATGCGGAGTTGGAAGAGGGTGACCGGACGGAGTTTGCCTGTAATATATTCAATATCATGTGTCGCACGTACTACCCTAACCATGGGTCCGTTATGCCAACTAACTTGAAGTGTAGAGACGTCGTCTGCTAGCTCGGGAGTCTCGTAGATGTCAGGGGCTAGGTCCTTGGACATGTCAGCCTTGTTCGTGATCATACGGGTGTAATGTGGGTGGACGTTACAAGGTCAGGAAGTCCCGCATATTTTCGTGCAGCCGCCATATGGTGCTTCACAGGAGTTTTGAGAAGTTGAAAGAGTGATGGGTCATGGAAGTTTCAAGGGCCGTAGCGTTTTCGGGTTGTCAAGGCATCTGAGGTGCGGTGTTTTTCATGCATCGACGTCGGACGTCGTCAAGCCAGGGAGGAATGCCAAGCCAAATGTCAAACGTGGGGAATTGAGGTCTAGAGGCGGAAGAGGAGTCTTGGGGGAGCTTTTGGGTTGGATAAGAATGAGAGAAGATCAGGAAAGGCATTGATGAACCCATCTTGCAGAATATCTTCTCGATATAGGGAAGTCGGCGGGGGGAGGTTGTCGAGAGGCAGGTTGTCATAAAGGCCGCTAATGCTACCGCAAGCCCGCGAGTACGAATACTCCCCACGAAGCCATCATTTCCTCGCCCACCAGACTCCGCAAACCAAGAACAAATATCCTCGTCATCCTCCTCTCTTTGATCGCTTGATTGGTCCTTCTCCCTGCTGCATCATGGCTGGGATTCGGGTGTAGTCGCTTCATACTCCTTTGTCACGTTCTACCTGCGCTCGGCCATTGCGCTCCTCCGATGGACATGGACTTCCGCCTGGACGGCGAGAACCACCTGAATCCAACATTTCTATACTCGGGTCAAGATGATCTGCTTGATCCGTCACTGCTGACTCCTGATTCCGAGCCAACAAAATTCCATCTTTCAGCCCAAAAGGTCGACACATTCGACTACCACATCGGCATATATGATCCATATGATGATTCGAGGCCATCATCAGTTCAACTTGGCGATGGTCTGGATCCATCAGAGCATGAAGGCAGCAGTCATGTGAGCGCAAACGGAAATGGTTTTACGCCGGCATCAGTATCAAATGATATGCGAGAAGGTACGGAGGAGGGACATGATGCTAGAACGAATGGAGAATTTCATCCAGCTGCATCGGCAAATATTTCAAAAGGGCCCAAAGAATTGGAAAAGATACAACGGCAATCTTTACAAGGAGTCCCGTCGTCTGCGCGTACATCCTCAAAGAATACACCAATTAAGCATGCCGGTGGTCAAAAAGCCAAGCGGTTAGTGAGACTCTAATATGGTGAAAATGACACTCACTGATGAATTATTTGACAGAAAATCCAATGGTCTTGATGATTCTGATGAGTCCAAAACCCACCGTCGTATATCGTCTGACACACCTAAAAAGGCCAGCAACGATTTCCGTGCGAGGACATCAATACCCATGCATCTCTCCTGGATGGAATTTGCACGTCAAGGAATAGTGGCAGCATATTCATCACGGCTGAATCCATATGCGTTGCATCCAGGGGAGTATAGACTGCTTAGGGAGCATATCACTCGTGCGCAGGTGACCATTTATCTCAACATTCGGAACGCTATACTTCGGTTATGGCACAGAAATCCCCTCGCCGGTATAACCAGGCAAGAGGCCGCAGGTTGCGTCAAAGATCCCCGCTATTTTGCTCTTTCTCAAATCACTTATGAATGGCTGATGCGAAATGGCTACATCAACTTCGGCTGTGTCGAGCTCACGAACACTGCGCGACCGATCCCCCGATCGTTGGCCAAGGGTGGCCGCCGGAAAACAATTTTGGTTGTGGGAGCTGGAATGTCTGGACTGGGATGTGCAAGACAACTCGAAGGTCTCATTGCCCAGCTGGGCGAGCAATTCACAGATAGAGGGGAACGCACGCCGAAAATTATTATATTGGAAGGACGAAATCGCGTAGGCGGTCGAGTCTACTCACATCCACTGAAGAAGCAGGCAAACGGAAATCTTCCCCCAGGACTTCGAAGTACAGCAGAAATGGGCGCACAAATTGTGACGGGGTTCGAGCATGGCAATCCCATGAATGCGATAATACGTGGACAATTGGGATTGCGATGCTACGCTTTGAAGGATAATTCTGTGCTTTATGATCACGATGGCCGGACAGTTGACAAGCGGAGAGATGTCATGGTGGAGAGACTCTGGAACGACGTGCTGGAGCGAGCTGCTGTTTACCGGAATAAGCTGCCGACAGTGCGCACTGTGGAAGGCGAAAGGGATATGATCATACGAGGAGAGGATCCCAAAGACACAGTTGGCAACGCAGCAGAACTCATTTCTTCGCTGGAGGATGCTGGTGTGGAAGTTACAGTGAGAGATGGCAACCCGATATCGAAAAATGCATCCGCCCCCGAAAACCCTGCCGTTGGCCTCGATAAAGTTGGGGGGCGACAGTACCAACTCGCTGGCTCAGCCGCAAACAAACCAGCGGCAGAAGCAGCGAAAACAATTGGTTGGAACGTTCCACAGGATATACCTCTCACAGAAAGCCTGGATCTATTGTCCATCACACAAGCATCACAACATCCTACACTGGGCGAGACTATGGACGAAGGAATCAGGCAGTATCAAGAAATGCTTGGTTTGACTTCCCAGGATCTGAGATTGATGAATTGGCATCATGCTAATCTTGAGTACGCGAATGCTGCAAACGTCAACCAGTTGAGTCTCGGTGGTTGGGATCAAGATATCGGGAACGAATTCGAGGGAGAGCATTGCGAGGTCGTCGGCGGATATACCCAAGTACCTCGTGGATTATGGCAATACCCTCAGCAACTGGATGTTCGATTCAATCATGCTATCAAAGCCATCAAATACGGTGGCTCCACGTCAGAACCGCCAGCGATTGTAGAGTGCCATAATGGGGAGAAGTTTGAAGCCGATGAAGTCGTCCTTACTTCATCTCTGGGTGTTCTCAAGGAAGGCTCCATCAAATTTGTGCCGCCGCTGCCCGACTGGAAGACATCATGCATCGAGCGCATGGGTTTCGGTCTGCTCAATAAGGTGCAACAGTCTTTATCCTTATTTTCTGCCTCCACTAACAAGTCCGTCTAGGTCGTCCTTGTCTACGATAAGGCATTCTGGGAAGAGGATCGCGATATGTTCGGCCTTCTCAACGATGCCGAACACGACAAACAAAATCAGAAAGCTTATGCTGAGTGTCGCGGCCGCTTCTACCTCTTCTGGAACTGCATACAAACAAGTGGCCGGCCAATGCTCATTGCACTCATGGCCGGGACTGCGGCATACTCAGTAGAAGAGACGAGCAACGAGAGCCTTGTTGCTGAGGTCACGGGACGTTTGGCAAAGGTCTTCTCGCCAACTGAGATCCCAAGACCGTCTGAAGTCATCGTAACGAGGTGGAAGCAAGACCCCTTTGCCCGTGGAAGTTACTCTTACGTGGGTCCGCAAACCCAAACAGGCGACTACGATGTCATGGCGCAGCCTGTTGGTCCCATCCACTTTGCTGGAGAGGCAACCTGCGGCACACACCCAGCCACTGTGCACGGTGCATACTTATCCGGTCTTCGCGCGGCCTCCGGAGTCATGGATTCACTTCTTGGTCCTATCAAAGTCCCTACTCCGATTGTGGGCACAAGCAGTCATAAAGTGAAAGCAGAGCAGGCTGCTCGTTCGGGTAGTTCTCCACTCACCGATATTGATGTCTTTGAGAACAAAGACGCTATTCTTAGCCATCCTGTACCTGCTACCACTGCTCCTGTCGGCACCACTACCGTTGCCGCCACAGCTATCGGCCCAAGCGGCATTGCTGTCGCTGGGATCAAGCGCAAACGCGGCTACGTCGACGTATGGGAGCCGATTGAAGCACCTGCTGACCCAAATGCGGAACCGAGACTACAGGCCGAAGTGGAAGACTACGAAGCACGTATCATCGGCGCCATCCTCTCTAATCTCAACGACAGACCGGTCAAACCTGACAAGCCGATCGTCAACCCCTACCTCCTCTACCAAAACGACGAATGGTACAATGTCAAAGCTAGATGTGATGCACAGAAAGTGGCAGTGACGGGCGATCCCAACGCGAAGACGTCACGGAACGAGATCCGTATCGCCCTCGGAGCCGATTGGCGAAACCTACGCGAGGACCTCAAGAAACCCTATGTCGATAAGAGTCAAGAGGCTAGGGAGACGTCGTTCGCAGCACTGGCGAGATACAAAGAGGCCGTCGAGACTTGGGACAAGGAAGCGGAGAGAGTGCGACGCGAGTTCATTGCGGCGAATCCTCCATCCGAGGGCGTCAGGAAAAAACTCGAAGGCAGGACGGCCATTGAGTTTGGACAGGATCGGAAAGGGAGGAAGACGAGTGGGTATGCGGAGTGACTGACGTGTTGATCCATGCGACTGTTCTTGTTCTTGTGTTGTGTCATTTGTAGCTTGTTGTTGTTGTTGTCGTTGTTTCTTCTGCTACTACTCTGTCTGTGTTGCATTTTCGAGGGATGGGTGCATTGGTATCACGGATCATGCTGGGTTTCGGGGTTGCTCTTTTCTTTCTTCTCCTTTGTCCTTTTCCGATAAGGTAGGAGAGGTTGTAGACACATATTTGCATTGCTATGTTATGTGCAGCACATAGGTAATCAGTAACGAGAGAGGCCAACCGAATCTAATCTATCAAAGTTACTATACTGATTCAGCAACCATCATCTCCACTTTTTCCTTCAAGGAAGTTAAAAAGAGATGTGAGAGTTGAGGTGGTCGTGGAAACAATCAAATAATGGAAATTTAGTTTTCTTTTTGATGGTCTCTATGAATAATGTGATGAATAATATATAGAAACAATGTATGAACATTGCAGAGCGCAGCATCGCATCCATGGCGATACTGCTCTTGAAAGATGGAGCGCTTGCCCATGCACTGGCCGGCTCAACAACTATGTATGCATCTCGCGAATGTGGTATCTAACATGAGTCGTGCCTCGTGACAAAGGAAAATAATGGGAAGAACGAGCGCCACCAAGAAAAAAAGCCAAGACGAGGGGTGTCCAAAACGCCAAAGATTTGACAAGGGGAAATTTTAATCAAACGTAAATATGTGAAGGATTGCGAGGTTGTATCCAATCTTTTTTGGTGTTCCATTTACATCGTACCCATGTATCGTGAAAGCAATAAATAGATTAGAAGCTGTTGACGACAGCGTATGGTGCTGCTGAGAGTTTCTCGAACTAGGCCGAGGCCGATGGTGATGGTGTTACAACCGATAGCAAGGCAAGTGAGTTCCGAAAGCTTCGCGCACAGCTGACTTCATGGCGCTTCAGGTTGTCCTTGCGACTGTTGCCGATACCGCACAGAAGGCATTTGAAAGGCTTTGGATCCTCATCCTGAGGATGTCTCGCACGAGCGTGGCGTGCCAAGTCGGCTCGCTTCTGGGTGCTGTACTGACAATTGGGTTCCGGGCAGCCGAAAAACTCGGCATTCGGGTTGTGTTTGCGGTATAAATGGCGACTATATGGGTGGTCAGCTACACACATGAGGCGATAACGATACCATATTCACATACCTAAGGCTCTTTTCGTCCTTCAGCAGCACGGGGCACCTGGGACACGGAACCTTCTGTCCCACGATAGGGAGAGAGAGCTTAGTCGGATCAATGGTACCATCAAGTATGATACCCTCCTCAGGTTCGAACACCTCTTCATGCAGTGCGGCCCCTTTGTCGTTTGCCTGGATGAAGGAGTGGTTGAAAGCCGCTAACCTCTCTACACTTCGAGCCTCCTCGTCTTTGATCTGGCCATATGTGTAAAGGCCTTCTGCGAAAGTGCTGATGAGGGCCGAGTGCACAACTCGGCCTCCGCCGTAAGAGCTTGCTGGCAAGTGCTCTTGCTGGTTGTAATGAGGGAATACCTCCGCAGCTTGCGGAGAATAACGATCTTCCACTTGTCGTGTTGGAAGATACTGGAAGGGTGGGTACGTGGGTGAATTGGGTGCCATGTAGGCACCCGAATAACCGCTCTCTGGTGAGACGGAGGTGTGGTGCTAAAATGGTTAATAAATGGCAAAGTTCAGTAGAGGCGTTGGCTCACATAGCTGCATTGACAGACAGTGAAGCCGCAACATTCACAAGCAAGAGCAGTCAGGCTCCTATTGCCAGCTGTGAAGTAGTCGTCGTTGGAGTAAGACATTGTGTCAAAAGACGGTGGTGGACAAGTAGAACGGGGGGAAGTTGGCGTGTGGCATCAGTCAAAAGTGTATGCCTCGAGCCACGCTGGTCAAGTCGTCTGCTTGTCAATGAGGTCGCGGGGGAGATGGCAATGAGTATGCTGTCAGAAGGAGAGGAGGTAAGTGCAATTCCAAGAGTAAGTAATAGTAAATAAGAAGCTCCTGTATAGAGAAACAAGGCGACGAGAGTCGGCGCCCAAGATCTCAGGGTTCGACTTTCAAGGTGCAGGACAGCAGCTCTTGGATCCGGCCCGTGACGAACGAAAGGATTCTTGGGGACGGCCTCAGCGACCTGTCACCGCTGCCTGATTGGGTAAAGCGCACCATATTGAGGCTCAGCGCATTTCTCCAAGAACCGATGGTAAAAGGATGGTTCAGGGCGATACTGGATGTTAAAGCGGCCATGATGGGAACTGCGATGCGTTGACGATGCGGGCCAAAGTCTTGAGGGCGGACAGCTCGCCCTTTAAAGACCCTCGACCCTTCAGCCCTTTGGTGGCGTTGATGATCCATCCCGCCCGGCGGCAACGTGCCGCAACAAGTCAGTCAGTAGCGCCACAGGTGGAACTGATGCCGGCATCTGGCTCGGGATAAGCAAGCACGAGACAATACCAGATGTTGATTCGGGTCTCCCAAGGGCAAAGAGCAGACACGAAGACAACGCGCCAGTAGAAAGAGCAAGGAGGCCAGTTCTATAGGCCAGTGTCGTAGATGGCCTCGGCCGAGGTCGTGATACGGATACGGTGGTAAAACTGTTGGTCTTTGTCGGAGGGGTAGAAATTCAGGCTACACATGTAAACTGTACTCCGTGTAGGACTGTGAGGGAAGGGCGGGCACATTCTTCTATATGCTTTATATGTCCTGACACGTCAATAATGCAGGAGCCCGGTAAGATCTACCATGGTTGGTCCTGCGGGCCCGATGTTTGCTTCCAATAATGACTTGTTTTGCATGGGTCCTTTAGAGTGGTTGACGGCCCGATTGCCCTAATTAATGCGGACTGGCACCCGAGAGGTTTATTAGCCAGGCTGCATATCTGCCTGATCAAGACTCGACAGCTTCATGTCCTGTCCGCGATGATTCACATGGAGAGCCTCAACACGCGTTTGAGTCAACAGTCTGGATAGTGCCAAGATCTTTGAACAATCACGACGTGACTGGACCATGCAGAGGGAAACAGGAATGACAACTGAGATGGACGAAGAAGTTTGAAGATGGCAAGCCGTCGTCAATGGGGGCAGATTAACATATGCACTGACACCACCGTGTGGCGGTCTAGGCAATACCGTGCACTTCCCGAACACACCGCTCTTCGATCATACATCTATTCTTCGAATTGCGATCAAGGTCCTTCCAAATTAGAAGAGCAGTACAAACTATAAAAGGGTCCGCAATACTCGCGAGCAAAGTCATAGACAGGATGCAGTTGAGGTGTTTTGTATATCCTTTGCAGCATCTAAAAGGTTTTAAGTTTCCATCTATCGTCGGGCTGCCTTATTCAGTGTCTGTCCACACGTCAGGCCCAGTCAATAAGAATTGCATAGGGAAGCAAGCATTCAGGTTATGGGATGCCTTGCTGATTCGAGTCATCTAAGCGTAGTAACGCATAAGCGGGACTGTAAAACTGATATTTGCCACGAATCACAGCGAAATATCGAGCAATACATGTCAAAAATAATAGAGAAATCCCTTTGGTTTCTCGTACTCTCTACACAATCTAAATTTGCTGGAATCATCGTTATTTCAAATCACCCCGGATCTGGACGCTCTTCTACAATTCATACTCCCATCCACCTTGGTCGGTTTCGAAGGCATTATTGATGGAAGGAAAACGCGATGAGCAACAGATTGATTGGTATCCCGAGTTCATGGGCCCAGTAAAAACGCACCTGAGCAGCTGGACATGCAGGCAGAACTGTGCGGATACATTCACGTTGAGCTGAACCATGATATTGGCAGAAGGCAGAAGCGCTTGCATATTCTCGCGACTTGGACATGAAAGCGAGTTCAGCAATGGACAAGGTCTGCCATTCAATCACGTAGAACGGAAATGTACAACTCCTATCATGGTGGAAGATTGAGAACTAATTTCCTTTTTGGAGTTGAAGCAGGCGGCGCAGTCAGTATGTTTCGATCTGCGAGACGCGAATTTGCTGGAAGCGGAGAGAGACGATATATAAGCCTGAGTAGTCCAATGGCAAAAAACCGATACCGATCTCTACGGACAACTTTGACGTTAAATCACGACTGAGGCCAGCAGCGTGTCTTTGTTAGGTTGAGGTAGAATATTTTGATCGGTTGGTGGCCGAGCTTCTTGGCACTGCTGTTATCAGGTTGATTCAGTACAAGCCACCGCCGCTTTCTATCACACATAATCCTCATCATCAGAAGACCTTATTGGGCTACAGTATTCCATCGTGTCGGCAGTCCCTCTATCACTTTTGGAGAGCTTGCCCACAAAGCCGTCTACTACAAGAGCTAATAGTGTTGCAGGTGACAGCAGCCTCCATCCCCTGTCTGCGAGACGTTCAGCTACACCCAACGTCCCGATATCCCTCGATGCAAAATCTCTCTACGATACAGAGCCGAACTATACTAGGCGTGAAGCCACGCTCTTTGAGCTACGCTGAAACGGAAAAAATTGGACAATGTGCGAAGCAGTTCTCAGAGCCGTCTCAGCCTGTATAATAATCTTCAGGACACTCTGTGACCGGGTGCACGAGCGCAGGACTCCGTGTGCTGCCTGTTGCCAAGCTCATTATCACTTGTTAGCGAGGGATTTCTGCTGTGCAACAGTGGCTATTCAGGTCTCTGTTATCACAAGGCGTTGTGGCGGAGCATCCCCAGCCGTTATCCCACGACTCGAATACGAACACGGCTTGACGCGAGAAGCATAAGAACCCCTCCACTTGGTCGATGCCATCGCCTAACGCACTTCATCATGTATCCAAAAGTTGTTAATCCAACAAGTCTTTGCTTGTACCCTATGCTTCCATACCTTAATATCCATGACCATATCCAAGGCTGTTCTGCTTCGATCTACCGACTATGACACGTCCGTATAGAAGCCGTTTGGCGGTCGTCATCACCTTCATTGTAGCGAAGTCTGCTATAGTACAATCGTGGGATTGCTCAATCGAGCCCCAGAGGCTTGCAATCAAAAACTCTAGTCTTGTGAACGGTGTAGCTAAGAATAGGGGTGTCCAGATTACTCTCCCAGGAAATCAGATAGTTGGACCTCGATTCAGCTGGTACGACATGGTTATTGATATGGTATTGCACTGTATGCTAATAAGAGGATAGGTTCTTCAATAACACGCTTTTCAGAAACAATATAGACTGTCAGCTAGGCAATGCAAGCGAGATTCGAGGTTGTCAAGGGGCAAGCGGATCTACATTCGCTTTAGGGGATTATTCTGGCTGGAAACCACTCTCTGATTCGTTTTGGCTGGCGAAAACTCAGACTGTTGACCATCTGCCATCGGGTGCCGACGCGATAAAGGGAATCGCCGACGTTCAATTCGACGACGGACCGCGTCTGGATTTGCCGATTGCAGTCTGGAGCAATGTAGCCATGGGATCAGTATATCCCGCGAAGAGCGTTCTGGGCTTCGGACCTAAATCGGATTTGCTCCAGAGCTTTCTAAACGCCAGCGTGATACCTTCGACTTTCATGGGGTTGTTTTTCGGGTCGAGATCCCTCGATGCGCCTTTCGATGGCGAGCTGTTGATAGGTGGTTGGAACCAAGCCCGAGTTCGCGAGCCCTTTGTCAACTACACGATGAGTGCATTCCCTATGAGCATTGGATGTCCTCTCGGGGTGAAAGTCAAAACGGTAACACTGCAAAACGACCGCGGAACCCACAGTATGCTTGAACCAGGCCAGACTGTTTCGGCGTGCATAGATCCTGTAAGTTCTGCTGTCGTGGCCAATTTTTCATCGGTGCGTCAGCGTGAGCTGCTGAGAACTTCAGAATTGATAGGAAATTGGCGACGTGCATCTCATGTTGAATCTCACTGCGAGCTGGGGACAGAAGTCCCGAGAACCAATTTCAACCATCTCAGCCATATAAGCTGACGTGGTCGACAGCTACAGAATCAGCTCACATTCACCGATGAGATGTATCGACGCTGGGAAATTGCAACCGAGCATCCATCGTACAACGCCACACCACCCTTCACATCCCAATCCTACCCAGAAGCAAATGAGCACCTCATAGGCAGTCTCTACATCGAACTCGAGAACGGCTACAACACAACCATCAGCCACACAGAACTCGCCTCCATCGAACGAGGACAGAAACTAGACAGCCTAGGCGAATACGCACCCCTCAACAACGGGCGAATCATGGCTTCCGTCGGTCGCGGTTCAACAGATTACGGAGCCAATTTCGGGATGCTACTCGGTGGTGTCTACCTAGCCAGCAGCTACATCTTCGTCGACTACGAGAACAACAAATTCGGCCTCGCACCTGCCGTTCTCGGAAGTCCGAAACCAGATATCAAAAAGCAATGTTCCAGGGACAGGGGTGTCCCACCAACACACCCCAACTCAATAATGAACTCCACAACTCCTAACAATTCCACCACCACCACCACCATCACCACACCCACGTCGCCAGGCCTCTCCTCCTCCGATAAAATTGCTATAGGTGTCAGTATCCCCGCCGGCGTAGCGGGTCTAGCAACGCTCTTCTACATGATCCTCCAAGACCGACGCAAGCGCAAAGCACAGAAACAGAAGGAATTGCGTGAAATCGAGAAGTTTGAATTGGAGAGGCAGAGACATGAGGCGGAGAGGGAGAGGCACGAATCGTTTGCGCAGATCACGAGGATGTTGTCGGATCAAGCCGGTGCTTCGTCCGGTGCTGCGAGGAGTCCTGGTAGCAATGCTGCTGCGGATCAATGTGGAGATGTTGGATCACCGGTAATGGGTGAATTCCATGAAGCGTAGTGAGTCGCGTGAAATAGCGCGTTCAACGAAGCAGGGTTGAGTAAAGCATGGCATTGTCTTTACACTAGCAGGGGTAGATCTGAGTACACCCAATTATGCGTACTCCAGCCAATGCTATCCTGCTTTCCACATGGCAATGTGATATTATCATTACTTTCGTGTTCAGCTGCCTCAAACGATTCCGATACCCACGCTCTCCCCACAGCCTAGAGGTTTGATCGAGCAACAGCTTTCCCAAGCAGAACGCCGTTACCACCAGGCCACACGTTCTGCCTCTGCAAATTCTTGAAAGCCGGGCCGTCGGGACCGGTATCGTATTTCCAAGCCAGCCCGGCTAAACTATCCTGTCTAGGATCCTCTTTTTTGTACCTGAAATCACCCCACCTGCCCTTGAAGTAGAACCAGCCAATGGGGCTCGTGGTCGCATCGTAAGCCTTTAGGTATCCCAGGCTTGCCACATCCCTTGTAGGAGGATAATTTGAATCAGCAGGTGGTGGGGCGGGAGGAGACCAAGTGTACCAGTACGCTGATTGAATCGGATCCCAGAGGGTTCCATCATCAGTATAGTCATTCACAACGCCAGGCCATGGGGGATGTACGTCAGGGATATCGTGATTGTGAAGACCTGTCGTGGCGTATACCGCGTGGGACCCGTTGCCAGAGAATGATATTGGGCGGAGACCGGATGCGTCCTTTTGGAGGCCCGAGTACTTGAAGGATTGGCCGGAGGCGTGTTGGGAGTACCAAACTGCTGTTGGAAGACCGTCCTGGAAGCGAACCATATTATGTTCCCTGTTTGGTGGTCAGTGTTGGAGTGGATGATCCGGGCAATCGATGAAGCAGGAGATGTCGGGATAAGGAGGAGAAAACATTACCAGTCACCAACATGGTTCCCCAGATTCTTTCCTAGAACTATACCGCCGTAGTTGAAGGCGTAGAAGTACATGTAGAAGGCGTCTACGATTCCGTTGCCCTTGTCGACAACAATTACAGCACAGCTCTTTGCATTTTCTGTCTTCCCGTCGGCATTGGGCTTCACCCCCTCGATCCATCTGGGCTCTCCGGATATGTCCTCATTTGAAGTCAGGTAAATGTTGAGCCCTTTGTTTCCAAAAGCGTTCAGTTCGTCCAAATTCTCTAGATTAAGTGATGATGGAGCTCCGTCAAGGTTCGCGAATTCTAGCTTTGGTGTCGTATTCAAGATCTGTGCTCCTATATCCGATGGCTTGTATGGGTCCTGGGAGTGAAGATACACAAGGGGAGCTGTAGCAATTCGTTAGTGACGTTTGATGCGGTGGGGAGGTGCCTGCTCATACCGTATTTGATGACATAGTCAGGCACGTTTGATGGGGCATTGGAAGGCCCAGAGACTGATGGAGCTTGCTGGCCTCTCGCTTGTCCAAAGCACAACATGATTGACGTGATACATGTCAAGGGGAGAAGAAAGGATGATCCAGATGACGCCGTCCAAGAACGGCTGAATATAGGAAGTCGCATCGCGCCTTCTTCTAGCAAGACGGAATGACTGTCTGGAATCAAGAAAGGTCACGAGAGAATGGGGACAAAAATATTCCAGAAAAGACTGTGGTTGAAGGGCAATGCATGCACACCTAAGAAACATGGAAGAGAGTCTTTCGATGATCGACAAGGGCAAATAAGGAATTGCAAGCCGAATAGATGCATGTGATGGTTTGGCCGATTCATGATTGTGGTTACAGTCTTTGAACGTGATTCGTCGTTGGAGATTGATTGGAGAGATGATTTGATCGTGGCCGGCATCCTGTTGGTCCTCTTCTCATGACCTTCGGAGAGACAGCGTGACTGCAGCAGCGTGGCGCGTTGGATGCATGACCTTCCAATAGGGGATCAAAGGCAGCAGGCTCTTCGAATGGAATGAAAATGGAAATGAGAATGAAAATGGAAAGGGGGAGCGGTAGAACTAAGGCACTGCATGTCAGGGGATGTTCTGGTACCAGTGCTAGCCCTGGAGTAGCATGAATGGAGGGCCAAGTCGGTTGCAGGTCACGAAGGGTGCACAGCATATCAATGCTTCAAACAACCTCGCTGGGCGACAGCAAGAGAAACAGAAAAAAGCCACCAGGACATTGTATACGCCTCCTACCACTGGCTGTACCTTATGTGCTTGTAAGCCAGTCACGTGGTGGTACTCGGGGAGTTCAAGTTGCCGCACAAAAGTTATGGCGAGCAACAAACAACAAACACACACCCACGCTTTTCGCCACTCCGATCCGTCTTCCAATCGTCCTTTCTCCGATAGCATGCTGAGCTGCAGATACCGTGCTCGAGGACCCATTCGACGTTGCTTTGCGCTTTGTCTGTGAACATGGAGGAGAATATCGTGAACGAGGACAGAACATCTGGAGCAATGGACACAGAGAAGAGCTTCTGGCAGCTACCGGTTGAACTACAACAACAAACGCTGGAACTGCTTGATGTCCCTAGTGTGAAGGCGTTTTCCCTGGTCAGCTGGAGAGCCTGGCATGCTGCTATTGGCCTCCTTTGGCGCGATGTGAAGCTCATTGATTGCCGAGCCCGTTATCAGGTCCCAGACGAAGTGAAGCCATGGAGAGATCCTGCAGCCTTGGCCGAAGGTTGGGTTGATGAGGCTGGTGCTGACTATGATCCGATGGAGGGACAGGATGAGCACGACGACACTCCCATCGTCAAAAAGCTGCTAGTTTTAGCAAGGTGAGTTATGGTACAAGATGTCTCTGCCTCGATTGGCATGATATGACGGCTCTGTATACAGTGGGCTATTGGACAATGATTGAAAGGATTCGAATTGCTGAAGTATGTATCTTGTGGATTACGAGACGTCCCCAGAGGTTTACTTCACCAATACAGAAATCTCCTTCCTGGCAACATCTTCAGACACCCTCACGAGTTCAATTCCCACCGGTTGTAGCGCTGTATCCCTGTTACAAGTGCAGAAACTAACATCGCGCCGCAGGAACAAGACGATTGCCTCGAAAGTTCTGACGCTCACGCACAAGTGCCACCTCCCACCTCCTTCCATATTCCAAGAGCTGCCGAACGTCTCCTTCAATGGACAAACTCTTTCGAGCGACTGGCGAACACTAGAACTGGCTAGATGGGCAGTAGAGAATATGAGAAATGTACGAACCCTGCGCATTATAAATGGACATTACAATTTGACGACCGTTCTTTTGTCAGAGTTCTTCTTCCCTGATCGCCGGCCCTCTGTCAAACGTCTTTGGCTTGAAAGCTGTTCCTATGCAGGCTTTCCGATGAATGCACTTGGTGGACTTGAGAGTATACGATTGCGAAGACTACACATGATCGATCCTGCAGCGATCTACACCCTCTCTCGTGCTGGAGTGACCCGATCGCTACTCAACGGTGTGGGAGGCTTCTTCGAAACAACTGTAGATCTCACAGAGGAAAACGACCAGATCCGAACTCCATTTGAGGTGTCTACGCAACGGCTGAAATCAGTCAACCATAATGCGCTTCAGTTTCTGAACGACAAAGTCTACGAGAATGTCCCAGATGCTAAACTCTACTGTCGGCAGCAGCTTTCAGAGGATACGGCTCATTCATGGAGCACGAGATCTAGCAATGTGTTAAAACCTATCGAGCTACTTCGGCCCTCTTGCGATTTCCTTAGGTGCCTCACCCTAGATTGGGTATCATCCACTGCGTCCCATCGGAACGACGTCGCGTGTCAAGCTGACCTCTTTGATGGCCTCTCTCATCTCACGTTTTCTCAGCTCAGAGCTTTCCAGCTTCGTAACGCTGCTACTGAGCAGACCCGACTGATACCGGAAATATTTCTCCTTGAACCTCCCGCAAGAGACGACCCAACTGGGCCAGTCCGTACACAACGAAGCGTGAGTTCGATCGACATGCTTCGTTTCATGGAAAGACATCCGAAATTACAGTCGCTCGCCTGGCCAATTGATCGCTTCTTCTCTTATAATCGCGCAAAGTCTGATGCTGATCGCGAGAGAATGGCCACCGTGATCGAAAACCTCGGTCGAACGCTCGTCTCTTTGAGGGTGGACTCTTATTACATGAAGAGCGGTGAGCCTCAAACAGATATGGCGTTTGGCGGGCCAAAGACCATGGTCCTTCGAGCGCAGCGGCGACTATTCATCAGTAATTTCGCCGCACACATGTCCAGGCTGAAGCACTTGAAGATTGAAGGTGGCATACCAAGGGACGAGAAGCGAGAACTGATACGTGCAGTTCATTTGTCCCCATTGGAAAAACTTGTTTTGATTGGGACGACCTTTCCAATTGGAAATACATGGGGAGCTGAGGGTCACGACCTGCAGGATATCGATGAGGGGAACATACAATTTATGGGCATCTTGGAAGCAGAAGATGCAGACGCTGTCAACGAGGCTGCACAGTCGAGCATTCCTGAGGTTCCAGCCAATTTCAAATTCAAACCCGAATACGGCTGGTCGAACAGTCCACCTTTGATGCACTCGATCGCTATGCACCATGCATCCACTGTCACGGAACTCAAATTCTGCGGTTATACTGGCAGTCCCGTTTGTCATAAACCCCTGCCAATCACGTCAGGGCTTTTCCATCATTTGCGACACTTTCACAATCTCCGCATGATTATCATGAGCTTCTGGCTCATGACCTTTTTTGAAGGAGATTGGCGAGAAACCGAAGTTATCAATTTCTGGTTAGATCAAAGGAACAGCTCTTCTAGAGCTCTAGCCTTGGTTCCTGATCCACGAGCCACCACCTTTTCGACAAGTGAGCATGGTGTATCTGCAAACCAAGACTATCAAGCTGAACTGGGAATCGAACCAGACTCTGCTTCTGCTGGTGGAGACCACATCGTTATGGGTCTTACGACCCAGGGTGAGCCGGATGATCAGGAGATGACTGATCTAGATCAGGCGGCGAATTCTTTTGATTCCATCATCGACCACAGTCTAGATGTCAATCCTGGTTCAGAGATTTTGCTTGACCCTAATTCTTGGCAAGGATCTTGGCCAGGGCAGTACTCGCTCTTCGAACAGGATCTGACACTTGATCATGCATCTCCTCAGCAGGATCAAACCGTCGCCGCAGGCTCGTCATATCAGTTGGAAACCATTGCTGGGCAAGACCAAGCTGTCGATGCAGTGCTAGAGGTACCGCAGAATGCAGAAACTGTTGTAGATCCTTCCCCTATGCTCGATCCGTATCCCGGTCAAAACCCATGGGAACACGCCTTACAAACACTTTACACACCGCGAGCCCTGGCACGTGGAGTTCACGATATTTTGGCGCCTCACTTGTCGCCCGAGGCTCGACGAAGAAGACATGATGACGGACAGCGAGGAGTCAATATCCGGGCCAGCTTCATGTTAGGGTCAGATACCGGCGACATCTTTGACCTGGACATATACATCGACGAGAGAGGGGTTGTGGAGGACAAGTTGAAGGGGCCGAGGGAAGAGGGTGAGAGATTTTGGGAGAAATTAGAGAGAAGGTTGTGGTTTTGAGTGGCTCAACGAGCGATGTGGAACGAGATTTTAGTTGCGGCGATACGTGGAATGCTTTTCGCGCTCTTGCGATGAACAGACACTTTCCCGTTGTGTATATTTGACTACGATTCAGCGGGTCGTCGTTCATCTCTGGTCAATGAATGTCAATCAGCCTAGCCGACAAAGGAAGCATTCGACTTCTTCAAAATTGACAGAACATGATCGACTCATTCTTGATTCAGAAACAGTGTTTGATAAAGGAAAATGTACACAGGTAACTCCGCAGCACGTGACATACATGTCATCGCGATCTTTCTTTGTAGAGTCGCCACTGCAGAACCTCGATGTACGACTCCTAGGTACACCAAAGCCAGGCATGGTCAACGATACCTTGATAGCTCGGACTGCATCACTATCCATTTCGTCCAGACCATCCTCCCCGGCGGAAGGTTTCACATCATCGTCATCGAGCAATGAGCCTGTTTTCCTACCGGACGAAGTCGTACTTCAGATCATAGATTTTATTCCCATCCCAAAGGACAGACGAGAATGGAGGCTATCCCAGATAACGCTTCGCGCAGCCTGCCTGGTGTCATGGCAATGGTACAACATCGCGATCGCGCGGCTTTATGATCGACCCTTTCTGTATGGCAACAACTTCGAAAAATTTGTTAAAACGATATGCCCGTCCCTCAACGCCCATGTGCGGAAATCCGATCTTGCAGGTTTGGTTCATGAGCTGAACATGAGCGCGCTTGTTCACCAAGGATCAAAATCAACCACGGCACGGCTTCTGGGACGAACGAAGGCACAGCTGCACACATATGTTGCCCCGCAAGCTAATTTTGGAATCAATTGCTTAGCCGCGCTTTCGAAGTGTACAGCTTTGAGGGACCTCGATCTCAGTCTTGTTTCTGAAGCAATGACATACAAAGAGCTTTCCAACACTCTGCGAAACCTGAAGGATTTACACACCCTCGCCTGGCCCAGGTCTGCTGGGAAGCATTCAGGTCCGAACGCTCTCGTTCGCATGGAATGGCCGCCGAAGCTGGCGAATTTGAAGTTATCTGGAGATCTGTATGCCTTGATGTGGAACGATGTGGATCCACAGGATGGCAGGCCGACCAACTTACCACCTGGACTCACCGATCTGGCAATCCAGCATTGTGCTCTTGATCTTCATAGTGTGAAGATATTGCTCACTCTTGCGGGACCGCAACTGAAAAACCTCAGTATCGCCGATATGACGAGATTTCCCTCACGACAGCCAAGTGCACTTGACGAAGTCTTAGAGTTCTGTCCCAACCTCGAGTCCCTCACTATCTCTCACACCTATATTTCTGATGGCTTTGCACTGGACGAGTCGCCCGAGATCTTACCTTACACAATGACGCATCCCTTGAAGCGACTGAAGATATTGGATGTAGGGGCTGATGGTTTTGATAATAGGATTGGTGCCTCTGATCTAGAGATTTGGTTCACCGATGGGGCTTTTCCGTTTATGGAAAAGATTGAGGTTCAATTCTGCCCAGGTTATTATCCTGCTGATAAGGAGTTGAAGCATTGGAGTATGGCTGAGACGTTGTTAAAGGCAACTGCGGAGAGAATGGAGAGGAGAACTGATGCAGTGAGCGTGGACCTATACAGGGCTTTCTAATCTTGTAAAATTATGGATGAACTTCATGAGAAACAACTTTGGATGGGAATTGTTTGAGATGTCATAGAATGGTACGTGTGGACGGTGGACAGGTTTTAGGTGTCAGGTCTGTACGACCTGGAGTGATGAGCTGGTCGTGTGTGAATTTTCGGGATAAGGTCAAGCTTATAGGATCCGACATCGAGAATTCCCATCCTCGTTGCAATTCGCTTGTCTCAGCCTTGTCGTGCAATTCACTCGTTGAGGCTACGAACACTATAGGAGAGCGAAATCAAAGCAGGTCAAGCAGCCTTCCAATTGATTTACGAACGATCATCACATCTCAATCAATCCATCTAATAATGATCTATCAAGATATTGCAACGGCCGGGATACGATCCCCGATGTTCCCCATGCCCTCCCTGCACGTCCCTGAACTGAACCGGTGGCGTCAGGGGACAAACCACCATCCTTGGTCAAACAACTCCGAAAGTTCGCGCACATCAACACGAACTCACTCGCGAAGACCATCCATACTCGCATCCAGAGAAGATGGTGCTTACAGACGCGCCAAATAAATCATGAGCTATGCCTACGACGACTTGCGATCGAGCCGAAACAACTTTCGCGAACCACAGGGATTGATTGGACAAGCTAGCTTGGCTTTCGACTGGGCGCTTGCGAGTGTGAAGGGACTGTGGACAAGGCAGAGGATTACTGCGGGTAATGATAATGTTCCGAGAAAGAGTTTGGTAAGGAGGGTCTGCAGTCTGGGAAATATACTTGTTCTGCTATGGGTTTATGTGGTGTACTGGGGGGAGAGGACGGTGTTTGACAACGCGATCGAGGCGTGTGACTGGAGACATTGGGAATCATGGGTAGGCGCTCTTTTCGTTTGCTTGTGAAAGTTGATGGTATGTTGGTACTTGGTGTGCTGAATCATATGGCAGGCTCCAGAAGCACAACCGCACCATGTCGCTTTCGTCGCGGATCCTCAACTCGTTGATCCTCATACCTACCCTGGTCGACCGTGGCCGCTGTCTACACTTACAATATGGTACACGGATGTGTATTTAGAGAGAGTCTATCGATTGATGCAGGAGAGGTTATACCCCGATACCACCATCTTTCTGGGAGATCTGTTCGATGGAGGCAGGGAATGGAGCGTGCGCGGTGGGGAAGTCTGGGACAATCCGGACAAAGCCTTTAAAAGATATGGCGAAGCTTTCTGGGTGAAAGAGTACAAACGCTTTAGCAGGATCTTCTTCGAGACATTCACGAGAACGGGCGTGGAACCGAGGGTAGGACAAAAGATGAGGAGGAAGATCATCTCGACATTGCCTGGGAATCACGACCTTGGGTTTGGAGAAGGGGTGCATAGACCTGTGAGGAATCGGTTCCAGGCTTATTTTGGGGAGGGGAATCGGGTTGATGTGGTTGGCAATCACACCATTGTCTCGATTGATGCCGTTTCTATCAGTGCAAAAGATCCGGATCATGGCAGGATGAATGAAGATATCTGGGGCCCGACGATGGAGTTTCTGGACAATGTGCAAGAGACTAGGAAGAGGGTGATCACGAAGGAGCTCAAATATCAGTTTGGTGAAGATATCGCAGCAACGAGACCTCGTTATGGACATGCACTCGTGGAGACGGATCATTTGAAAGCTGCTGCACTGCCGCCTGCGAAGAACTTGAAGGATGCGTCTCTGCCGACTATTCTCCTTTCGCATGTACCGCTGTACAGAGATGCGGGAACGCCCTGTGGCCCATTGCGCGAACATTGGCCCCCTTCGAAAAATGCGGACGGTACACCAATGGAAAAGGACGACCGAAACGCCCTCTCTATTTCACGAGGATACCAATATCAGAATGTCATATCCGCAGATCTGACGAAGGACATCACCACCAAGATAGGCGATGTTCAGTACGCCTTCTCCGGAGACGACCACGATTACTGCGAAGTTGTTCACAGACGCTATCCCTCAGGCGGCGGAGGGATCAAAGAATTTACTGAGAAATCGATTTCATGGGCAATGGGAGTGCGAAGACCGGGATTCTCAGTGCTGAGTCTATACAATCCCATCGACGCCAATGGTAAACCTATCCACACCCCTGCCGAAGAGACATTACAACATCATCTTTGCCTCATGCCGGACCAGCTTGGAATTTTCATCAGATACATCCTCCTCCTTGTTTTCACGCTTTCGTGTCTTTTGCTGAGGGCAGGACATATGGCGACAAACCCTCAGAAGTCACAGTTTGCGGGTCCGGACAGTCCGTTGTTACCTGCCACATACGGCGCGGACAATGAGAAGTGCTCAAGTTCGGGCACATCCAGCGATGATGATCTCAATCAGAACTCATACATGGACAGCAAAGGCGGTCAACTGGCCTCCAGACCTTCGGCCAAAAAAGAGAGGGCTGTTTCTCCGCTAGGTGGATATGGATTACCTCCACCAGCACATTCTCAACAGGCACAGACCGCTAATCCGTATGGTGCGCCGCTTGTTTCGTATGCGGGATATTATCCAGATCGGGATGAGAGGGATTTGGAAAAAGATGAGGTGTATGTTGATAAGAGGAAAAGGTTAAAGGGCTTGAAACTATTCTATGCCGAGTTTCAGTGGAGCGTTATCAAGGTTGCTTATGTGGTGCTCGCTTGGTACGGGTTTTTGTTGTACAGAGGATAGCGAGATTGTCGCATGCTTGGACGTAATCAAATTGTGTTTGCAAACGTTGTTTTTTACGAGTCGATACAGCGAGGACGGTACTTGAAGGTCTTTCTCCATCTATAATACCAGATGGGATTCTTACGTTCGCGAATGGTAATTGCAAGGGGATCCTCGATTGCTGGCCCCGCTTTGTAATTTATCTCTGCGGCGGCCTCATGCGGATGCAGATCAGCCGCATATGAAGTTCAACTTTCTTGTGCTTAGATTCAATTACTGTAAGATTATAAGCACGCCGTTGCGCTGCATCTTTTTGCCCCTCCTCTTCCTCCCTTACTTCTACCGTACACGTCCTTCTGAGATGGTCTGAAACTTCTCTCTTAGCCCACTCCCCTCTTCTCCCCTCTTCTCCCTCGACTTCCCGCGACAATGTCCAACGACTCCGATCTCTCTGACCTCCTCTCCCGTCTAAACGCGCTCAAGGGATCTTCGAAACCCGCTACACACCCTGAATCTAACTCTATATCGGAAAGGGCGGTGCATCCTAGTATCAAGCCGCGATCGGGGGATGTAGATATCGAGGCGAGGTTTCGGAGGTTGGCGTCTGGGGGTCGAGTATCTCTACAGCCGGGTTCGGGAGGTGGGAGGGGGAGTGAGAAAGGGGTTGTTGGAGGGAGAGAGGGGGAGATGGAAGTTTCGGGGTTGAAGAGCGAGACTGTGAGGAATGAAGAGGATGATGTTGATTTGGATGAGTTGCTTGCGGAGCTGAACTTCAAGGAGCGGGAGGGGTGGGAAGATGGGGCGGGGACTGAGGGAGAGGATGAAGAAGAGCGGGGGATTAAGAAACTGTTAGATGAAGCAAGGGATGCTCTTGAGGAAGGGAGGGTGCGGGATAGAAGGGAAGAAATTGAGGTAGAAAAGGATGGGCGAGAAGAGGAGGATGCAGGAGGTGGCGACGACGAGGATGAAGAGGCGGCAGATGAATATATACAGCAGGTTATGGCTGATATCGAGATACGGAGGCAGCAGGGTATACCAGACAGCGAGGACGAAGAAGAAACCCAGTCCAACCCTCCAGAACGAAACGAAGACCACAACCAGGAAACGGATCCGCCGCTTAGCAAACCCCTGGATCCCAAAGACGACGACGACGATGTGGGTACAACTCACCCCGAAACACCAGCTAGCCCTCGAACAAAAAGAGAAACAACACCCTTCGACCTAATCCCCTCCCCTCCCTCCACAGCTCCAACACCCCTCCCACCCACGACGACGACGACGACCACCACCACATCAGAAGACCAACCCGACCCCCTAACAGCCCGTCTCCAAGCCCTAAAACCACCCTCCACCCTCTCCCTCCCCAAGCCCCCCACAACAAAACCCTTCTCAAAACAAAAGCCCAAGCCCAGCGACAAACCAGCACAATACACAGACGAAGACATAGAAACCTGGTGCTCCATCTGCACCGAAGACGCCGCGGTGCGGTGTCTAGGTTGCGAAGGCGATTTATACTGTCAAGAATGCTGGGATGAGGGACATAGATCCAGCAGTGCCGGGATGGAGGAGAGGAGTCATAGAGCTGTGGTGTTTAGTAGGGATCAGGGGAAACCTGCGCAACGTGTGAAGAAGAAGAAGGGGTTGGTTGGGGCGAGTTGATCAGAGGGGGCGCGTTGCAGGAGATACTTGCATGAATGTGAGGATCGATGATGGGATGAGGGAAGGGTAGTTTGTACAGAGCTGGTGTCACGAATTTAGTATCGCTCATGAAGATTTTGGCTGCAGAATCACACCATAGTACCAATACAGCGTGAAAATGGAACGGCAAAATAGACACTCACAGCATCAAGCATTTGGTATTCCCATTGAGTTAAAAGTGGGAGAGATTAACGGGATGTCATAGAGATCTGTATTTTGTACATGGACGCTTCCTTCATTGGTTTCGAGAAGTTCGGGAGCCTTCGCATCGACGAGCCAATCGTGCTCCTCACATTCGTACATCTCTTCTATCGATGCCTCTTCCCCACGTCTGTGTCTCGCAGCATTGCTTCAGCTCAGGTTGCTTTTTATTCAAGTCGTCGGATCCGCAGGTGCACTCCTCTGACCAAGTATGCCTCCGACATCAATGTTCTTCTCCCTCTCCTCCTTGATTCCTTCTCTTAGCGGTGCCTGCTCGGCCTTCTTCCTGTCCAAATCCGTCTCCATACCCGGCTCTGCGCCAGAGGCGCCTGGCTTTCTGTCCACCGCGCTCGCAACTTTACCCTCACCAGGCGCAGCCATCTGCTCAGCGTCTAACTCTTGGTTTCTGCCTACGTCCTCTTCAGAGAGTCCCTTTGCTTCTTCGCCGGGTGGTGCGCCATGGATACCGCGACCGAGCGAGGATGGTGTGGCATCTTCGATGCCTTGGGACTGCTTCTGGGGAATCTTTTGGCCGACATCGCTGGCATTGGCGGAGGCTTTATTTATTGAGGATTGTGCGTTTTCGGCTGGTTGCTTGTCGACCTGATTGCCAGTGGTGTTGTAGGCCTGATCATTGGGTGGTTGTGCAGACATTGTAACGATGGATTGATTGAGGATGGCTTTGTTTGAGGTTTGAGTTTGGAAGTCGAAATTGTATGATGGTTCCAGGACGTTTGTAAACTTGAAAGATTGTGATCAGGGTCATAGAATTCTTCGAGAAATTATGACGTAGATAGAGCCTCTCCGATTCTCGCAGTTTCACCCGGCGCGCGTGACCTGAACATTGCTAACAGCAGAGGAGCGAGAATTGGTAGGAGGGTAGATACTCGTATTCGAGATTTGCAAAGAGAATATACCATTACCCGGTCTGTGTTACGAGCAATTTTCAGCAGCCACATAATCCAGGCCGCCGCAGAGACCGATACCGCTAGCACTGTGGAACATGCGGCTAACGAGCAGCTATACTGGATAACAACATGTGTGATTCCCAAACTGATAAGCAAGTGGGAAAATTGGTTGCCATCGCGTGGAAATATCTGCTTTACAGGATTGGCATGCCTGCGGTGTCGTTCCAAAAGATCCTTCCCTCAGGATCGGAGCCATTGCCTAATTTTAGGTTTTATCCTAGGCGCTGATGCTTCGATTCAGTTCCATCATGGCTGTCAAGAAATGAACAGCCAATCTTTGATATAGCGAAGTGGCTAGGATTCGACGGCGGTCGACTGGAGGTATCGATACTTGTGACAAGTCGGCAGTCCTGGCGGTGCTTAGAGCGAGATAGGACATGGAGTCTTCATTCCGTCATCGTCGCGTCTGGTGTCTCGGTAGACGGCGCGACATATGCATTTCCTTCCTGGATAGCAGCCAGCTTCTGTGATCGCTGCTTGACAACCTCACTCCATTGTTCAATCGACTCTGGAAGTCCAGGCGGCCCTTCGATCTTGATATGTCGGGCTTCTACCTCCTTACCTAGCACGGAGCCCTGAAATCGTGACACCTCACCAGTCTTGCTGTGCTTTTGTTTCAATGCCGTGAAGTAGTCGACGTGTTTGACTAGTTCCATGCCCTCCGCGATCACTTCTGCCGCGGTACTCTCTTTCGCCAGTCCCGCGATCCTCATCTGTTCTTTATAGACCGGGCCATCGAACCAGTTAATGAATGCCTTGATCTCGTGAGTATCCTCTTCATCTCTTTTCTCCGCTTCCTTCTTCCTGAGTACACTTCCTTCCGGGATCTCATCGATAGGCTGTCTCAGAAGCTCTTTCCACATTTCCTCACTTGCGGTTTGGCTCGGTTGTAGGAGAGCGCAATTCCTGAGTGCCAGTCTGGTGTCTGTAATGTCTGGTATAGAGTCACCGTGGTTCAGATGGGCAAATGACATTGCCTCGCTAGCAAGGAGCATGATATATCGTGAAGTCATCTCGGTGAGGACGTCTGCCACCGCGGGCCTTGTGCCTTGGAAACCAGCGGCGCGGAGCATTTGAAGCACTGCCGGCTTCAGAAGCGCGTGGAAGAGCTGCTTGTCGGACATGTTTGCGATGGAGAGGGAGCCTCAAATGTGTCCTAAAGTTGTTGGATGGTGTTTTATGGTGGTTCGAAGCTTCATGGCGGGTGTTGTTGGGTTTATGGTTCAACAGCGAGGGTAGAGCTTGTGTCGCCAAAAGTATGTAGGTGGCCCCAGCTCAATCCAAGAGGCTGCAAGGTCACGATACACATACGCAGTTACGACTTGGGAATTCATGCCATCGGGGTTTTCTAGGAACTTCAATACAAAGTTCGGCTTTCCTATGACGTCTTTATGAATACCTTTGTGACAAGACTTCTAATCTGACGGGCAGGACTTCCACATCACTGTTCTGGAATCAAATCTGCAAAACTGGTTGCCGAACTCTATTATTTGAAAACGGGTGAAACCAATTCCTGCCGAACCAAATGAGCTTCCTATTGGACTCTTCGTTTCTGGTATTTCCTCTCAAGCCTAACCTTCCAATTGAACTTAGAGCACTCTCATTGGTCAAATGCCTCGAAGTCGATCAGGCTGTAAACTCGAACACCAAGTCTGTCACGTTTCAAAGAGTTCAATTGATACGAATGCTAGCGCACTTACAATAATTCTTCGCTCTCAAAGTGTATCCTTTTTCAACTAGCTTTCTCGATCACGGCATTGCCGTCCAACATTGCACTTCCAATCCTCTTACCGCTTTCTGGTCTCAATAAGGGGAATGTGGATAATCTTACAATGCCACCAATACTTTTGCTCACCCAACTCGAAGACATATTGCACTTTCTATTCTCCAGTCTTTCATTATAAATTATCCATTAAAATCGATTTAGGTGATTGTCGATATCCTACTCTTATGCTGGCTATTTGCTTCCTTATTTCTTCCTTTGACTTCCCTAAAGCGTGATCGGGCGTCATGCACTTTTTTCTACGCCTTAGCTCATGCCTTTCTCTTGTCAGTACCGTTCTGTGTGCGAAGCCCTCGTATATTCCTCCAACGCCGGAAAATGTTACCCTCGTTCGCTCAAAGCTGGATCCTGGTTTGAGTGTGTCCTACAAGCAAGTAAGTAATCTTATTACTAAAAAAAGACCGAGATGGCCGTTCCTGTGAAACTTGGCCATTGCTAATATGTTCAGACACACATTTGCGAAACAACACCCAATATAGCCTCCTACAGTGGCTACATTAATCTCCCCTCCCTCGAAGCATCCAGGTCTTCTCTTTCCTCAACAACATCCTACAACGTGAGCATCTTCTACTGGTACTTTCCAGCCCGGAACCCGTACTTCCCAGCCGGCGTTGCCTTCTCCAAATCAAAGACCACGGTGAACAGCTCAACTTCGGCTCCGTTGGTGGTATGGCTTGGAGGTGGTCCGGGACAGTCAGCACTGTACGGCGCAACACAAGAGAACGGCCCTTGCTACGTGAACGACGATATGAAAACCACGACTTTGAACGAGTGGTCATTCAATAATTACGCGAATATGCTGTATCTGGATGTTCCTGTTGATGCCGGGTTCTCATACAGCGAGATTGTCGACGGAGTACTGGATTTGACAACGCAGACTGTTTATCCTGGATTGCAAAATGAATATGAATTTACACCAAATGCAACGCATATTCCCGGACGACTACCGGTGCAAGATCCGCTAAAGACGGCGAATACAACGAACACGAATGTGAGGACACTGTGGAGTGCTATGCAGTTGTGGATGACCGAGTTTCCATATCATAATGCTATAGACAGAATCAGTGTCTGGACGAATTCTGTAAGCTAGATGACTCATTTGGTCTTGAACAGAGTTGACCTGTATACTATCAGTATGGTGGCTACACCGCAACATCGTTTTTGTCCTACATCCTGTATCAAAACGAGAAGATCGCAAGTGGCACGATACCAGCTGAGGAGGCTAAGGAGATAATTCCAGGAAACGTGGGACTTACGAACGCCTGCATTGACATGGTTGAGCAAGGTCAAGGCTTCATCGAATATGCTTATAAAAACACCTATGACCTTCCGATGCTCTCGGATGCAGAATACAAGATTGCCACCCAGGCATTTGCAGGACCAGGTGGTTGTAAAGAGAGGACAATACAGTGTCGAAAAGCTGCCGCTCAGCTCGATCCTTCAGGACATGGAAACGATGATATTGTCAACAAAGCCTGTCAAATTGCTCTCGCGGCTTGCCAGCCACTAACCTTGATTCCAGAGACACGTGCTAATGTATGTATGTCTGCTGTCGAAAGCGTGAGCATGAGCTGATGGCCAAATAGAGAAGCTCGTATGACATTGCACACCTTTTGCCAGACTCTCAACCAGGGTACAACGCTTTGGGCTACTTCAACGAAGCATCGATTCAGCAAGTCCTAGGCGTACCTTTGAATTTCACCTATGCGCCCAGTCTCGTTTTGAAGAATTTCTTCGCCAGCAGCGATCCAGTTCGCCAAGATAAATCGCACTTGGAGAGACTGTTAAGGTGTGGAGTGAACGTCGCGATGGTATACGGTGATCGTGATTCTAGATGCAATTGTGAGTGACGGATACCTGAATGACTATCTTTGACTGATTATATATAGGGATTGGTGCCGAAGACTTGAGTTTGAACCTCAACTATACTGGTGCGGACAAGTTTAAAGCCAGCGGTTACGAGAAGATCGTGACCAGTAGTGCCTGTACTGGTGGCGTTGTGCGGCAAAATGGCAATGTCTCATTCTCGAGAGTATATGACGCTGGCCACGCTGGTACGTAGTTTGCCGCTTTCTTCAATCCCGATTGACTGACCGTTTTAGTCGGCGCTTACCAGCCAGAGACTGTGTACGCCATTTTCATGCGCTCAATGTTTGGCACCGATGTAGCAACCGGTCGAGTCACTGCCGCGGCATACACTTCCAAAGGCCCTCAGTCGAGCCGAGATATCAAGAATAAGCTGCCCGATTCTCCGCGGGGTCGTTGCAATGTCTGGCAGATGCAGCAGCATGTACACAAGAGCAGATCGTGGCCTTGGTATCCGGGACGGCCTTAGCGACCAATTTTGGGGTTCTCGGGTGAGCGTCCGCCGCTGGCGTCACGGCTCACTCGGTCAGTCCGTTATGTTCATTGTTTGTCCTCATCCCTATCGCATAGGTTTGTGTGCGCCAGTGCTGATGATTTACCAAAGGCTGTCAAGCCGAAGACTCCCACGGTAGTGCAGAAGGGTGCAATGGCTCTCCCTCTCAATCATATTGATCTTATTCGTTAGTTACACAATGGAATGTGCGCTCCGTGACAAGGAGAATCTATTATGTGGATGAGGAAGGTTCCCCGATGTTGCTTGTTGGTGGTCTGTGATTGCTAGAATTTAATTCCTCAGGCTGCAATCTCAATATGCATCAACGACGTCCTTTGGGCCCTACTACAAACAATACATCCACCTTCATAACTTCATAAGTGCAACCTGGGAATACCTTTGCCAGGACCCTTTCGTTCTCTTCCTACGGGATCACCAATAATGGTGGTTCTCTTCGGGTTTTCCGAGCCCGAGATGCGTATCCGCGTCGCTGCGGAGCACGCTAGCCTGCCGTGTATTTTGAAAGGTACTTATTCAGACAGAGATCTATTATGATCTTGGAAATGTATCCGTTGCATTCTTATTCAATCACTATGGCAAGAAGCTATCTATGCGACTTCTTTACAAGTTTCGTCATTTTTCTACATGTTCATAACTGCCACGCGCAGAAAACCCATTTCAGCGTTCTAACAACAGCCGGAGAAGTTTCCGGTTTCGTCAATGCTACGTCAGCTCCTCATGTTGTCCAGTTCCTCGGCGTTCCGTTTGCAGAAGATCCGGTCGGCAGTTTACGATTCTCAGCACCTGTAGCCAAGTCACCAAGCGCCAACGTCTTGAATGCAACATCTTTCAGCCCATCTTGCCCTCAGTATAATACTTCTGTTCCGACCTTCTTTTCTGTCGCTGAGCCAGAGTATTACATTGAAGGACCCACCGCGGAGGAATGTCTGACGCTGAATATATGGGCGCCACTACCGGCATTCGAAGTTCGTGGGAGTGCGTCGAATGGTTCAAAACACGCGAGTAAGGAATTTGGGAAGCCCGAGAAACTACCTGTGATTATATTCTTCCATGGCGGGCAATTCATCCTTGGAGGCTCTCGAGTTGCATATCATAAACCTCACCGATGGGTTGAACGAAGTCAGAAGCATATTGCTGTCTCAATTAAGTTCGCATATCATCCTTCCCGTAGCCTCGCAAACTCTACTAACCAGTCTGATAGCTACCGGGTGAACATTTTCGGGTTTCCTAATGCACGTGGTATCAATTCGAGCTCAGTAAATCTTGGATTTCTAGATCAGAGAATGGCGTGCGTGTCTTGACTCAGCTTCATCTGATCTTATGCAATCTGACACATATTCCAGAGTCCAGTGGGTGGAATCCAACATCGCATCTTTCGGCGGTGATCCCTCTCGCATCACTTTATTTGGACAGTCAGCCGGAGCCGTGGGCGTAGATGCACACAACCTTGCCTATCCTAATGATGCCAATGTAACGGGATATATTATGGATTCTGGAACAGCATGGCTGCCAACATACAGCAAGGACAAAGCCAGAAATAATTTCACGTTCGTCGCTGAGAGCTTGGGCTGTAAGAACTCTACGGGTATTGCTGAGCTGGATTGCGTCAGGGAAATCCCCTTCCAGCGAATTGAAAGCTTTTTAAAGGGATATCAAGACAATGGAACGGTCCCTTCGATATCTTTTCTCCCAGTGCAGGATGATATCACCTTCTTCACTGATCCAGCCGCTAGAGCGAAGATGGTAGGGTTGGCAAAGGTACGTGGTTACAATAATGCTTCTCTTGGACTTGCGGGCTTACCAATTTCCAATAACAATTAGCCCGCCATCGTTGGGACAGCTGCAAATGAAGGTGCCTCACTAGCAAGACCTTACACCGCAAGTGGCCCGTCCGAAGCGGCTATCAAGGCCATTACGAGTCAATTTCTTTGCTCCACAGTCAAGACCAGAACGTAAGTCTACATCTAAGGCTTCCAGGAATGAAGTCTCTGAACCGGTAGCAGATATCGTTTCGCGCAGAATCTTACGACTTACCCATACTACTACATGGGAAATTTCACCAACATCTCGCCACTCCCATGGGAAGGTGCTTATCATTCTTGTAGGAAGATAGGATTCACATTTAGCTGGCATTTGTGCTGATGAACTTAGCTGAACTCCCTGTTATCTTCGAGGTCGCCTCGCCATCTCGTGGAAAATCCAGTGATTTGGAAGTCGCGGTTGGTCATCGCATGCAAGGTCTGACTCCGTTATCATTACCTCTTAGGTCATTATTGACTGAAACATATAGATCTTTACCTCGCCTTTGCTATGGATCCTCACAGTTTAGTCGGTCTAGGTTGGCCAACATATAGCCCAAATGGGAGCGCAATAGCTTTCGGCAAGGAAAACCAGACAACGAGTTTGGTATCGATGGCAGATGTAGAGGCACCATGTTTGATTTAGTTCGAGCGGTATCCAAAAAGGCATGCGTTCTTGAATTCAAAAATCAGTCGATCTTGATCCTCATCACTCGTTCACCATAGATGAATAGCGAAATCGCCTTGATCGTGAAAGAAATTATGATCGTAGACAAGGATTCGAAGATATTCAGACCTCCCAGTTTCGACTAATGTTATATTGCCGCAAATGGTCGTAACAAGCGATGAGGATCTAACGTCGTTTCGATCTTCCAGTGACCAACCCTCTATCTGCTCAAACAAGTTTTACAACTTTGTCTTTTCTCCAACAACGTTGAGGAATGCAGTGTGCACGAACTCCGTCAGATCAGCAGCCTGTAGACTCCTTCCCTTATCTTTGAAGGCCAACCTCGAGCATTCCCTTGTAATGGCACTACCTCCGAACGCCGCCAAAGCCAACAACTCTGAAGAGCTGAGATCATTCTCATGATCCCAGATCCGATCGAGGTATGCCTTTCTCCATGCCAGCAATGTGCCAATTGAGCCCGTCAATGTATCACCCTGTCCACCACTCCTCTTCAGTCCTCCCTCGCCATCACTAACATAAGTGAACTCCCCATTCGAAATATAATCTTTCGGCCCCTTCTGGATAATCGTGATACCTCCAAACGCTTTCGCCAATTTGGAACACAGCTCTTTCGGATCTCCCTCGTCAACGTCGATACCCTTGCTCTTCGCCAACCTGCCAAATTCCACCACATTAGGCGTGAGGATACATTCCTTGTACCCATCCACCAATTCCGGCCGCGTCTGCGCTAGATACAGACCATCGGCATCCAGGACAAACGGTATATCCTGTTTCCTCGCTTCCTGAATCACTCGCGCGCACGTATCTTGCATCGTCTTATCGCGTCCAAGACCAGGTCCAATAACCACAACATGTAACCTAGATAACATGGCAATCACCTCCTCGGAAACTGAATCGACAGACTCGTTCGAGGACATGTTCTTGGATTGGCGCATGTAGGGGTGGACCATTAGATTCGGGGAATAGGTTTTGATCACGGCGCCGGCGCCTGGTTCACAGATTACGTGGCTCTGGATTGGCAAATGTTAGGATGAGGCGTGGTAGTGGAAGTTGGGAGATGGGTTACCATATCTGCGCCTAGTTTTGCTGAGGCCATGGCGGAGAAGTAGGGTGCACCGGTGTAGTCTTCGCTGCCGCCTATAACTGCTACCCGGCCCAATTGGCCTAGAAAGTAGTTGCTAGTATCAGCTATGCTCGCTCTGAAGATTTGAGTGTCAATAAGTACCTTTGTGGAAGCTCTCCAACATGGGCGGCACCATCTTGTGGACCTTCGCGAGGAGCTCTTTTCTCGTTGCCGAAGCCATTTTTATGATTGACAGTGGTGTGTTGAATTGAGGATTGTGATTGTCCAGGTCTACCAGGACAGAAATTAGAGATCACCCCATATTCAATTTTCGAGATTTGCGTTCAATGGTTCCGTCATCAATGCGTGAGGCACGAGGAGAAGGTGGGGAGAGGGGCAATAAACCACCAAACACACTTCTATACAAGATCTTACTTGATAGGGAAGTAGTATGAATCAATCAATTCAGAGTTTATGGAGTAGTCTAAAGCTTCTAGTTCTTCCACTTTTTCACCAAATATCATCAGTATTCCGTGAAGTCTTCTCCTCATCAATGAACAGCCCTTGACAGCCTCCATCTGAATGTTCCACAGCATATAGAGAGGAAATATCATTTCTATTTATTTCGCTTCGGAGGAGAATCCAAATCGGAAGATACTCTTCATGGGGGCACTATACTCAGAATGATCAAAAAGATAATGCCTATCATTTCACCACTACTTGCAGTCTGCAGAAAAGAAGGGAGGGACAAAAACAACTCCTCCGGGTGGGCTCGAACCACCAACCTCTCGATGCCTTCACAGTAACAGTCGAACGCGCTAGCCAATTGCGCCACGGGGGATTTTTGCTAGATGGCTGACTAAGGCTGTGTGTATGCTTATAGATAGACCCCTTGTTACTACCTAAAGTTTATAGCTTTCTCCTCATCTCTCCTTCTGTTAAAGCAAGTTTGAAATATTTCGGCCAACTCACTTAGGCCACTGCAATATCTTGGTAACGCATGAAGCTATGATATCTCTGGTCACCTTGCCTCGCCCTCCCTCTCCGCTTCTATTCCTAGGTGCTCTTCATGACTTTTGAACAAAAGATTCGCGTGGTTGATCACAGAAGGTTAGCAGTATAATCAAGCGACCTGGACAGTAACCACGCACTTCACAGAAGAATTAGTTCTTGAACCACTAGACAGAACTAACAAACGTACATCAATCATCTTCGGCTGTATCATGAGCACCGGCATGATTTAGAATGGCTGAGCTTAGTTCTCTTGCGTTCGATTAGCGGCATTTAGGAAGCTAACACCTATCCTCGACACCCTTATGTGGCTTTAGGATATGATGGCACACACGTAAACATTCTCATCAACAGCGAATATATCTTTCAGCGGACTTTGACTCCGGGCTTAGCCTGTGTCCAACCCGGCTCACTGATTTACCAACTCTCCAAAGACAGCACAATTCCTATCCAAGAACGCCGGGCTCTCCACTCTCAGCTTGCCGTCGTAATTGAAGTGCCCCAAATCCTTCCCTCCATCAGTGCCCACCTTCTCCCAACCAGGTCCCTTCTCAGGATCCTTTGCGAAATCAGCCCACGCCGATTGCATGGCCTTGCTCAAAGAAATCTCCTCGGGAGTGGGAGCGGAAACACGCGATTTGAGGTTGCCGAACACGAATTGAATCTCCGAGGAATGGTATGCGCCGCTTCCGGGTGGGAAGTCAGTGTTGGGGAACGAGGCGTTGTAGAGGTATCGCCAGGTTGCTGGGAGGGTCAGCGTGGGTTCACTAGGAGGTTTGAGGAGGGGGAGCTTACGGTAGCCAGCGGCCGCGCTGATCTTGCTTTCGCGCGAAGTGACGCATGTAAATTCATTGTCAGTCGCGATGGCTGCAATGGCGTCGTAGTCTGTTTTGTACATTGAATTTCCACCCACAGGGTATGCTTTTAGCAATTGCTCTTTCATAGACGTTCTGTCACCGTACGTCTTGTCCAGATAGTCGAGCAATTTAGTTTTCCGTCGCGAAGCCAGAGTTGCCTTTTGCTCGTCCGCGTTCGTCCCAATCAGTAAAGATACGTTGCTGGCGCGACGCTCTTTGCGATACGTGTCAGGGTCTGCCACCGTCGTGAAACCTTCGTCATCATCGGAACCGAATGGCGGTGACTTCGACATTGCTTTCTTGATTTCCAGCACGGAAGCCGCACGCACACAGTCCAGGACCTGTTCAGAAGGTTTACAGCCTAGGTTTTTCGCGAGAACAACCAGTGAGGGTACACGCTTTTGATTGCCTTTGCCCGGCAAGACGCCTGCTGTGACTGGACCGACTGTGATGCGCGCACTTCCTGATTGCACGATTACCGCGCGAAAGGGAGGGTTCTTGGGGTTGTTCGTCAAGAGCTGAAAGTCCACGGATCTTGCTCCGGCGCTCTCACCAAAGATGGTCACTTTCTTCGGATCGCCACCAAAGTGAGCAATGTTCTGTTGGACCCAATCGAGCGCCATCCGCTGATCCAGGAACCCGAGGTTTCGTTCTTTGACGGGCATGTAAGAGCCTGGGAATCCAAAAACTGCGATGTGACGGTGGAGTCAGCGACGAATATGAATTTGCAGTTGGAACCGACCATTCACTCTGTAATTGGGCGCCACCAAAATGACATCTTGATTCGTAGCGAACGATGACCCATCATACCCAGGCATAGAACCAGTTCCGAATTGTAGAGCTCCTCCGAAGAACCACACCAAGACCGCTTTTTCGCCGTTGGACGGATCGGATGGCGCTGGGGCAAACAGATTTAAATAGAGGCAGTCTTCGCTTTCCGGAGGGCTTCCAGCTGTGTAGCTTTCTCCGCCCATCCCAGTGTTCTGGATGCATGAGTAAGGGTACACTGTGGCATTTTTCTGCGCCGTTGACTTTGTTGGAGGTTGCGGCGGGCTCAATCGAGTTGGAGGAGCTGCAAAGGGTAGCCCGAGATATTTGTGTACTATTTTCGAAGAGCCTGCAAGTTGAGTTGAAATGCCGTGCCAGACACCTGTATCGAGAGTCACGGTCGGTGCTTCGGCGTAAGCGATGGCTAGTCCGCTAAAGATGAGTGCAATAGTGTTTGACAGCCTCATGATGAGCTCAAAGAATGAATAAATGAAGTTGCGCGAGGAATCGTAAGACCTTCCATAACGGTGAAAGCGATGTAGAATACTTCATAGCCCACTTGCTGTCGAAGACAATCCCGAGCCTCCGAAACTGATCGTGCTGGTCCCGGGAAACATGCTTGTAGCGATCATTAAAACAGCCAATGCGCACAAACCGAGAACGATTTTGCGTTGCTTTAAGCAAGAAGTTTGTTATAACATGGTATCGGTATGCTCGAATGAATCCCGAGCCAGAGCTCCGCTTCTTGGTGACACGATTGGTCCTCAAGATGCCCGAGTTCATGATCCTGTTGTTGCGAACATACTGAGCAGTCAATATTTCTCTATCAAACGCGGAGTCTCTGCGCAAACACATCTCCCGATGCGGAGATGGTGATTAGTATCTCCAGATTTTGAGATTGAATGAGTTTCGCTTTCAGATGTCGTCTAGAAGATACTTCTTTTGAGCCAATTTGCGCGCTTGGCGAGGAGAGCAAGGCACAATCCGAAGCTCTTTTATCGACACGAAATTCTCACCCAATCCGGGTGAAAATGTCTCCAGAACTATGCTGTGCGACCCGAGAAATCATTTTGACCTAAAGAGAAAGAAAAACTTGCAATCATGGACGAGCAATCCTCAGCAGCGAAAAAAATCCGAGAAGCCAGGTGGTCGGTGGAGGCCTGACTTGCGGGGAAGGAGTTTCAGTTGCTACTGCGACCATTAGGGGAATGGCATGTTGTGGTGGGAACTAGCTCCAGTGTTGGACCATGGAGAGGATGCATAAGTGTTGTTTCGGAAGACAGCAGACGAGTGATGCAAGTGTGGGAAGTGCAGATGAAGGTTCTGACACACAAAAAAGCGACTCCTCACCCGATGCCCATTCCTCACGCGATCAATTGACCAGTCTTCGGAGGGATCATTGACCAGTCTTCGGATGGGCCGTAGAGCTGAAGTTGACCCCTTTCCATTGATTCTTGTTCTCGACCACTGCCAGTGGGGCTGTGCGAGTAACTCACATTCGCGAACGACTCCTCCTTGGACCTAGGAGGTAGAGGGCGTCGCTGACAATGTTATGACCTCCGGGAGGGTGCTTGCTGGGCGGTGCTCCTGGGATAGTGCTCCAGAGTATGCTCACAACGTGGGCAAAGCATTTTCTTCGCTGATTGTTGATAGGCAGAAAAGCCTTCCCCGGAGTCTCGATCGCGCTCTTTAGTACGACTGTAGATAAGGTACTTGTACGAGTCGTGCCGGCTAGTCTCGCCTCAACCGCCCAAAGTCGCTTCCTGAGTCATCATGGGCCTACTCATCATGGGCCTAGTCATTACCTATATGGGCCTGGTCGTTACGAGAAGACCAATAAGACGATGCTGTCAGCTTGATCAGCGTCCCTGCAGAACTCGCTCCATCTCGACATTCACGCTCACGTTCCCCATTGTCAGGCGTCTTGGTGTCAATCGAACTTGTCTCAGTGATCTGTGCGCCGCTGTCAAAATGGATTAGCCTGGACGCTATTGGTTTGCTCCTCATGGCCTTGCCCTTCCGTTCTTCATACCACTCTTCTCACTATCCCAAAATGCAACGGTGCCGAACGCCTCCAATGCTAACCTCTCAGCCCAGCTCTGCCGTGGTTCCGATGATCCTGAGCCTGCCTCTTCCTGGTCGGGACTCGGGTGCGCGTCCGATGTCCCCTCTGCTTCCCTCAAGTAATGGCTGTCTTGCAGACTTGCACACAGTTTGAGTCTCCTGGCCACTTCACGTTTTGCCTTGTCCTTCAAAGCGGGATATCGTCGACAACCAGCGTTGCTAGAGTTGGACTTACTTCTCTGCTGGGAACGTCCCTTCTTTGTCCCTACCATGAAAATCGTCTTTTCAGCTGAAGAGCTAGAGCAAAATGCAGAGCTTGCCCGTACTGAGATAGTGATCACAGCTCTCTTTCTTATCTTGACCTGGATAGCTGTTGGCTTACGGTTCCGTGTTCGCGGTCATATTTTACACACCACTGGATTGGATGATTGGCTGGTGCTGTTCACGCAGGTAGGCTCTCATAATCTGATACCATGTCTAAGCTGCTAATAACTTCTTGTTCCCAGATCTTTTTTACGGCATATTGTGCGGTACAATTGGTCATTCTAAACTTGGTACCCGGAATCGATCCAGCTACCTTTGCGCTCGCCAACTTGGTGACAAGGGTAAAGTAATAAATCTTGATCCTGAGAATTCGGTATGGCTGACATGATGCCCAGTGGTTCGTTTCCGGTGCCACCCTATACGGGCTCGCTATGATGACATTAAAACTCAGTCTCGGCTTTTTCTTCCTTCGCGTCGTCACTTCAGCATGGCAACGGAACTTGGTTTATGTGGTCATGGTGGTCGCGACTCTTGCCAATCTGATCGAATCCTTTTATCTGATATTCTTGTGCGGCAACCCTCAGAATTATGCAGAAAAAATCATAACCGACAAATGCGCCCCGAAATGGTCGATGGAGTTCGTGGCCTATGGGCAGAACGCTGTCAACACATTAACAGATATTATTCTTGCGGTTCTCCCCTTCTTTTTGTTGTGGAAGACAAAGATGAAAAGGGTACAAAAATGGACGGCCGGCTTGATATTGACACTGGCAACTGCGTGAGCATCTTCTGAGCCCTATTCTAGATGCGCCACTGACAAATTCACAGCGGCTGTATCAGTTCTATTGTTCGCTTTGTCTACATTTCTGGTATTACTGAGCACGAGCCAAAAGCATTCTACGGTGAGCTGCCATCTTCTTGCACACTCCGGACTTATACTAACACAATAACCTTTCAGAAACCATCAAGCCTTTCACAATAATATGTATCGTAGAAGTAGGCTCTGGGATTCTTGCCTGCTCTATCGCCACATTACGGCCTCTTTTCACCAACCTTGTCAACCTGACCACAATCAGGTACCCCATCTCGCGCTCATCACACGGCTTGCATAACACGAGCCCTGAACCTGACCCGGGCGTTCAGAAGGGAACCGTTAAAGAGCCAGTATCTTCACAGGATTCAGGACTACACGAGATTCAGCCCGCCAGAACTGCAAGCGTGAGGGGCTCGTTCCTCTCCCAGGCGGACAGTCAGAGGGACGTGTTCCCTGAGCGGCAAGAAAAAAGCTTTGCGAACAGCTCTGTGGAATCAACACGAGTTGATGGAGGAAGTGAGGCTGGTCTGGTGTGATGAAATAAGCACATATCGTGCAGGTATGGAAGGAAGATCAGATCGAATTAATAAAACTTCTTGTGCAGTTTCTTCGACATGTGCGATCACATCTGAGAGCTTTCCTGCGGCAACCTAATGCGGTCACAATTCACTATTCATAGGGGCTCCAATAATTTGAAATTTTCCGAGGTTGCATGCAGCCTTCGTAATGCACACGGAGAATTTCCGACAAATCCCAGGGGATCTCATTGAGCTGGAAAGGGAGCGGAGCGGAGGGGAAAGATCATGGGAATTAGCAGGAATTGATTCCATCAAACACACTTGGTACGTGAGCTGGAGTATGCGACCTCCCGCACCGACCCATGGCGGAAAGTTACGGAGGTGAGTTGAAGGGAGAGGACGAGAGGGAGCCCAGGGAACTGAAATGTTGAAGAAGACGAGGCGACGTCATCCAGCGATGGCCACGGTCAAGGAAAGACGCAGCCAAGGACACAGCCGCGCAGCAAAACTCCAAAGCTTGAAATGCCCCAGTTTCGAAACAATGCGACCGCCCAATAAATTCTTCTGCGCCAAAGCCCTGTCCGACATCAATGCCTGTCAGCAGACCTCAATCCGCAGCAAGGATGGTCCTGTTGGAGCCACTCAAAGCCACCCGTCGTCATGCAAAAGCCACGACTGAGCGCGCGTCGAGCAAACTGGCCACCACCTTGCGACCACATGGGTTTACTGACAAAAACAGCCATCGCAAGGTCAAATGCTGATCGATGATTTGCGTCATACAGACAGGCTAAAGGCTCGCGATGTTCATAAGATGCCCAAGTAATGAAAACAGAGCTTTCGGGCATTGCTACTCTTTTCCCTACCCGCAAACAACTCCTGCTTTAATACTGCGAACAGCATTGTTCTTACCGCATATACAACAGCGCCTCGCTCTCTTGCGCACTTGGTCGGAAGTAATCCTGCGCACTCCTAGTCGATTCAACCTACCACCACGAGAAACAAGCCAGAATGGCCTTCAACTACACCCTTCCTCTGCGCGTCGCGCAAGCCTCCCTCGCGATTCTAGTCCTAGGCCTCATGTGCTACGTCGTGTCCAACTGGTACGGCCCCGACGCCACCTGGTCACCATCAGAAGCGAACTTCCTCCTCTTCGTGAGCGTGTGGACCATCCTCGCCATCGCGTACCTCATCATAGCACCCGCACGTTTTCCCACCGCGGCGCACAAATTCGGCATCCTGGCTGCAGAGTCGTTAACGATGATATTCTGGTTTGCGGGATTCGTTGCGTTCGCGGTTGCGCTTACGGACTGGGGCTGCGGGAGACACTCGCCTTGCCGAGCGAGCCAGGCTGCTGTTGTCTTTGGCGCGTTTGAGTGGTGGGTTAATTACCATCCGAGATATGGAGGGAATCTGAACACTGACTGGCTGCATAGGCTTCTCTTTGCAGCGACGACCATCATGGCCACCGTCCACGTATGGCGCACGCGGAAAGACCACAGCAGCAAACACGACCCGAACATAGAAGTCCATCCGAGCGTCTAAAGGTTTCATCCAGAACTTGTTCTTTGCGTCGTACTTTTTCTTATATCCATTCAGTCTGGGATACCCACGTCGGCGGATATGGCCACTCATGTCAGGAGTTCAAATTGGTAACATGGTTGGAGTTGAAATGGGCAACTGATGCTGCTATCATCGGAGGGAGAATCTACTGCTCGACAACCAAAAAGGCAGAGACCGATTTCTCTGACTATTTAATGAATCAATGCCTCGGTTCAAACTCCCAGTGCATACCAATCAGACCTGAACTCAGTAGTCTTGAATAACCTGTCACCGCCACGACTTTTCGTCATCAACAAATGGCGAAACCCCTACAAGTCACAACAGCATTTCCACCTCCTACATTGAGACACAAAACCTCGATCCCTAAAGGAAACACCAAAACGCCACCCCATCACCCCCCTCCACCACTCCCAAGCCCAAAATCCCCCAGCTCCAGACCCCATTCAATCCAAACCCCCACCACTATACCCCCAATACTCCAATCCAGAATCCCACTCACCGCCATCACCCCCCTACAAACAGTCCTCCTTCATAGGTATTTCCCTACAAAATCCAGAACATTGCCGCAAACTCCAACTATAACCAAAAACCTCCCAACCATTCTTTACCCATTTCAACGCGATAAATGCATAGATCCCAGTTGTCCCCACAGATTTGCCGTGCCACCTTGATCATCCCCATTCCTCCTCGCCATCGAGCTGATCGCCTTTGGGGAGAGGTACCTATCAGCACACTTGCCCAGATGAATGAGAGCAGAATAAACCAGAGAATCGCAAAGGCCCGCAGGACTCCGGTGAAAGCCTGTTGACCATTCACCGATGGAGAAGAATTCATGGTCTAAGGATTACGTTGACGCTGGTAGACTTCCCTTTATCCTCTCATTTAGCATTTCGGCTTGCAGGTCATCCAAAGAGCACGACAGGGCATCGCACCGCAAGTAAGGGTAACATGGTGAAATTTGACTCGTATGTACACTCATTCTCACAAAGGAGACACCTCAGAAGGAACAACAGGAGCGCTCACTAAACTCCGTGGAACACCACACCCAATTTATCTCCACTTTCTTCCGCGCCCAGGTTTTCCCGTGAACAAAAAATACTACACCATACACCAGACTCATGCAAAAATGCACATTTCCGCTAGTACCGAAAGACACAAAGTCCGGTCTGGCCAAACCCCCACAGACCAGAACAGATGACGCAGCCTTTCATACAAAAAAATTATCCCGACAAGGAGAGAAAAGGAAGGCAATGCAATAGCGAGAGGGTATCTTTTCCGTCATCAGCCAATTCCCATCTACATAGCGAGCGAACCGATGTCACGTCATCGTCCTCGTTGCCATCTCGCTGAACAAAGGAAAACTAGAACTTGTCTAAAAGAGTGACAAGAGACGCATATTCGTCGGTCGTAAAGAAGAGAAAAAAGGCCATATGTATAAGAAGTAGAACCAAAAGTGCGACCAATGAGGCCATAGGATGGAGTAGAAGGTCGAAGGGTAGCTTCTGGCTAACGCTCCTATGGCTGTGGTTTTTGCCGCACTGTCTCTTGCTCGGTCTTGCCCCTCTCCAAGGTAGATGTGACACAAGCCGAACGATGTGGTATCCAAAACCATCGATGTTGCCAAAGCCTTATCGAGTAAGTGATATCGGTGTAACGGCTGCCTCAATGATCAGTCGTCCGCTGCAGCATTTTGCTGGACATCGGGCTGTGCCAATGAAATCTGTGACAGTCATCGAAGGGTCGGAAAACGCTCCTTTCTTGGGCATGGTATGCTACCAGCCTCAGAAACATAAGCTGTAGCAGTCTCAAGCTAGCAGCCAGCGATTAGGCAATTCGACCAAGTATGCCAATCCTCAAGGCTTTATGGGCTCCCCCCGCTGCATGTTGTTGACCAGAGCCATGATCGCCACGCCCAGAACCACCACGCTCAATGCAGAGAGAATCGGCGCAGTATGAGCCGTATATTTGCTCCTGCGCACAAGCCCTTGTGTATCCGACTGATCCGATCCTTGCGCGTGAGGCTGACGGACCACTGGATGACCATTGGAGCCCGCATCTTGAGACCCAGAAACGGTGGGCTTGTCGTCGTTCTTCGGGTCCTTTGGGCCACTTTCTTCAGCACGATCAACTGCTTTGGTCGCACTTCCATCAACAGCAGCAGCAGCAGATCTGGATCGCCGCCTTCCACGCTTCGTCTCAATCTTCTTCTCTTTCTCTGCACGCTCAGCCTCTTCAACCCGCAGTTGTTCAACGAGCTCAGCGAGACTCTTCCTCTCTTTGCGCTCCTGATCACGTTCTTTTTCTGCTAATGCCTTTTCTTGTCGCCACTGCTCCGCCATGGTTTTGAATCCGTTGAACTCGGCAAGAAGAGTGTCCAACCTCTCCTGCAATTTTTCACTCTTTGTTTGCTCCAGTTCTTCCAACCTGTCTTCCTGGCTTTCATCCTCGATTGGTGTACTACTTTCCTCTGCCGTAGGCGAGGGTGGAGGCTGTGGCTGGTCGGCGTCTAGCGAAGTCCTGTCCTTCTCCTTTTCAAGACGCTTTGCTTTCTCCTCTGCGTCTTCTCGCTTCACTCTTTCTCGAACCAAGGCATCTTCTACTTCTCTTAATCGTATGCTCTGAACCTCTACTTCTTGTTTGGCTTTGGTAAGAGCATCAACCAGATTGGCGATCTGAGACGCTGACGCTGGCACTTCCGAGCTTGCCAGAGACGCTGCGCGTACCGGAGAGAGTGACCCGATCTTGGGCTTTTCCGTATCGCTTCTGCCGAAGGAGATGGGAGAGGAGGCTATGTTGATGCCAGCAATCGACCGCTGAGATCCTGCGTCGGGTTTTTCAGGAAGTGGAGCTTGTGGTGGGGGTGCGGGTGGTTCTGAGAACCGAGTCTTCAAGTTATCCTTCATAGAAGAGAGCCCCTTCCCTTTCTCTACCGGCGAAGTCTTTTGTGCTGTTTCCCTTTTGGCCGATTGTTGCTCAGCAGATAGCATTGAGTCGATGTACTGAGCGGTCCTTTGAAGATCTTGGGACTGTTGCTTTGCGGCTTTGAATTCGGTCTAAGATGGTCAGTACAGGCTGTAAAGCGTGCAAACTTGTACTCACGTTGAGTTTCTGGATAATTTTATCCATGTTGACAGGAGTTAACCAGAAGTGCTGTTGTCGTTGTTGCATGTTGGACATGTTTGAAGCAACACTTGCAACACTCATTCGTCCAGTGCTGTTGAGGGAAGATTGACTTGGAGTTCTTCGCATTTGACCAAGGGGTTGTCCCAGCGATTGATTCATCAGGCTCGAATTCGCGGATTGATCCAAATCGCCAAAATTCAGATCCAAAGCATTGTTTGACCCATAGAATCCGGCGTACTCCACACGAGCCGCCACCTTATGATGGACGACAGTCTTCTGGTCCTCACTAACGATATCGATGCCGAGTTCTAACATGTCTTGCTCCCTCATCTCGTGAGGATCCGAGTCCTTATTTTCTTGTGACAATCTTTGCCCATTGACAAATGTGCCATTGGATGATTTGACATCCCGAATCCAGATTTTGCCGCTGCGGTCGGCCCAGATCTCAGCGTGCTGACGAGATAAGACTTTTGAGTCAAAGTATCCGTTTAAAGGAGTTGGAGTGGTTTTGTTGTTTGTTTGTCGTCCTATCCGGAGAACATCAGGATAAAAGGGGACATTGATCGTTTTGCGTTCGAAGGTGCCATTCATCGGGGTGAGGTAAAGAACAGCTGTGTTCTCTTGCTGCTGCTGTTGCGGTCTAGAGACGCCATTCTGCTGTTGTAGAGCAGATTGGCCGCCCATATTGGGAGGATTGTGGAGAGCTGATATTGCCGAGGAAGCAGAAGGTCCTGACGAAGCGGTCGAGATGGACTGTGGTCTGGCAGTGGATATGCCGGCAATGGGCTCAGATTTGGGTGTAGGCCACAACCCACGAGCAGTTCGTTTCCGGGACGCCCAATCATTGGCCTGTGCACCATTTACACCATTGGTTCCATTCACGGCAGTCACTCCATTGCCGCCATTGTGTTGGGCCGAAGCAGCGGAGAGAGTGGACGCCGAGGAGCTCGAGGAGGAAATCGAGTTAAGTGAGGAGGACGAGTTTGAACGTTGTGCGCTTTTGCGAGGCATGAGCATCCGAGAAACCTCATCGGCGCTCATGTTGGTCAAGCCGTTGGTAGGTCCGTTAGAGCCGCGCCATAGATTTGGAGGAGGAGCGACAGCCGTCATCTGCAATATGTGGGCGAGAGTGTGACCGGATCGAAGTTGTCTCTATCGTTCTTGTTTGGCCTGGTGGACCTTCCTTTGCTTCTTCGCCTCACGAACACTTGGCGTGATTGGCGACGACAGCCCGCGATTCAGTAACAACAACGACAGATGGGGCGAGTATCGATCTCGGACTACGGTCATAGAGATGGAAGGGCTGTATCTTCGAATGGCAACCAAGGCCTACGGGCTGTGCGCAGTGTGTGTCGTGTGCTGGCTGGTCCGTTCGCGGCACGACACGCCAGTGCAAGGGAGGGTCTAGGACGTGGTTTGGGGTGTAGATGGGATGGGAGGAGTGCTTTCGACGAGTACAGGGTCCTTGATGTATATGGGAGGACGGCACAGGGCTCGGGGGATTGATGTTGGAGGTGGTGGTGGTGATGTTGCTTGAGGAGTCGATGCGACGTCCGTCGCTTAACCGCAAGTGGAGTCTAACTTTAGTGCCAGTGAGAATCCTTTGCTCAGGGACGACCTCAGGCTGTATATGGCACCACGATACTCTGTGGAGGCTGGAGGAGAAGAGAATAAATGTGCAGAGTCGAACAAGGACGAGGCTATTTTCCTTCATCGGAAGCCTGCTTCTGGACCTGGGAAACTCTACACGTGATCTGTATGTGCCCCAGGCTTCTCGGTGGCATTGAAGTCGAAGAGCCGCGCCATAGCTTCTTTTGTCGTACGAATAGTGCCCACATACAACTCGATCCGAGCATATCGAGATGCCGCCAGTCCCTTCCACCGCCCATGGAGGCGCCTCTGGTCCTTCTACATTCGACAAACGTATGCTTCCTCGTTGAGACGGACACCATCATGAATTCTGGCTAACAGCAGCCTGTCCACAGTCAAAATGGGCGCAATGATGGGCGGATGTATGCTCGACTTTCCAAGACGAACTGTGCACATATCCCTCTGACACATCGCTACAGCTGTCGGTCTGATCATTGGCTTTATATTCGGCGCAACAAACATTATCCGCTTCGGCCCAGGTCCAAATGGCATGATGCGAACTTTGGGACAGTATATGGCAGGTTCAGCGGCTACATTTGGGTATGGACTTGAACAAGAGACCAGATAGTTGGCATGTATTGACAGATGGGACAGCTTTTTCATGTCCATTGGAACGACGATAAGAACAGATTCACAGGCACAGATGATGGAGGCATTTGCAAAGGCAAAAAGGCGACCTGTTGTGCTACCAGCCGAATACAAATACCCAAGCCTGGCCAGGCGGACTAAGGATTGAATGGGCGTGTATGTTTGGGGTGAAGAAGGCATGACAAAGATAGGAAACGGGAATGAAGAGAACGACCTCTATAACGTGGGAATCATCCACAACTGCAGGTCGAGACCGTGGCGTCAGCAGGTAATCTTGTACAACATCAGCTCAAGAATGGACACACTCGGCCTCACGACTGTGAGTGAAGAGCTTCTTTTCTCTACTAGCATGGCGCTTTGTTGGAATGCTACTTCTCTCACTTCGATTCAACCTTGGTTGACTTTCACTTGACGCTCACCTGGCCTTCACTTTGCAATCTTTATCACGCGTAAGGTAAACAGCAACAAACTTCCACAACACGATCGCGTTCAAAACCAGGAAGTGGCCAAAGCTTACAGCCTACAAGTAACTTCACGCTCCGACGCGTATTCTATTCTCAATCATAACACCACCCTGGCTAAGCTTCTCACCTTGCTTGGTCTCGCTCATCACCCTTAAAACTAGTATCATCATCCATCACTTCATTCTCTAAGATGGCCAAATCCTCGCCAGACCACACCGAGCTCATCAAACAGCTGTTAGAGGATCTTGCTATCGGTAGGAGATGTGAGGACCAGGCAGCGGTCATCGCCGCACTAAAAACAGAAAGCTCGGAGACACGAGCTGCTATAGAAAGCTCGGAGACCAAATACGACCAAATCACTGCCCAGCAGGCTTTATCGATGGACCAAATTAGCAAGCGTTTTGACGACGTCTCCAGACAACTCCTAGCTATTCCGGCTATATATAAACAAATCCAAGATATGCAAAAACAGATCACGGATCTGAAGAGGGAAAACGAGGGGCTTAGAGCTGCCGACAGGTATGTTACAAGAGACGCGCCTAGTAAACTAGTACTCTAGGCTCTAAGACTTTTCCTTCCCCTTCTCTATCCCGCTCTCTCCTTCTTACTTTCTCTATTTTATAATATCCTCCTGACTTTCACTCTTGCCTCTTTGTTTTAATAATTTACTAACTTGGGCCCAGGCCCGCCAAGGACAATTTGACCACACACCAGCTTCAAGTTGTTGCACAGGACGCGCTGCACATGTGCCACGAGGGCTTCCCAGACAGTTCAGCCGCGTCTCAAGAGTTCCTGCAAGAAGGGGAAATAGAAGGTATGTCACGCCCTTCTAGGAGTCTAGTCGACCGACGAATTATCGACTGACGCAAGATAGCCTATGGAGACGGGATGCTTACGGACCCGGACGCCGCCATCGAGCCAGAGGAATCACCAAGTGACCCGGACGTGTCCATGACACTGAATACTATTCCAATGCCTGAAGCATCAGTCTATACCCCGCGTTACGAAGCCACACCGGAGTATAGCATGCCTCCAACATCCTTCTTCACGCCTAAGAATCTGGTCGGATTAGGGGTGAGCACACCGGGTAGTGTCAAGACCGCGATGCCTGATACTGTTGGGTTCCACCGATACAATGGACCATGGAAAATACCGCAGGACCCACTGTTTGCTGAGAGCTTAGAGACTGATGACCAGAACTTCGACAAGCGTCCGAAGCGTGCTCGCCGACCTTCTGTGGCTCCTCCAGAGATTTTGGCTCTTTCCCCGATCACGGAAGCAACCGAGGTGCCTGAACCTGAGCATGTCACTGGTCTTGAAAAGAACTTGTTCCGCGAGGCATGGCAGAACAGTGGAAAGCTGGACACAATCGAGGACTATGTGCGCAAGCAGAAACTGACAATGCTCTCCAGCGACGTCGACGGAGATAAAGGTCAGTCGTATCCTCTCATCAAACTGCTTGCATTGCAAATCCTAACTTGACAGCAGGACGCTCACGCAGACGCTACACAGCCTCCGACTTCGACGAAATCCCGTCTCCACAAGAGCCCAAGCCCAAGCGTGCCCGTTACCAGCCGAAGACAGCGATCAGCTCGAACGCTGTCCAGCCTCTGCAGCAGACAAACTCAATGCTACCTCCCGCCTCGTTCCGGGCAGGTCGTCCTAGCCGTGCTACCAAGATCCCCGGCCGTTTCGGGAGCAAGGACGTCCTGACAGGCAAAGACTTCATGGCCGCAACGAAGTCACGGGGAGGTCTTCCGTCCAGCCAAGCTGGTAATAGCATTGCAACAAAGGCACGGGGAGGTCTTCCATCCAGCCAAGCCGGTAATGGCAGTGCAGATCCAACGCAAAAGAGCGTTAACGCCAGTAGTCACGACGATGAAGAGTCCCGCGCACCGGCTAACGCCGCCAGCATCTTGTTGCAACAATTCGGTAGCCGCAAGTTTAAGACCACCAAGGGCTCTGCAAAGTAGAAGGGTTGGAGATACATGGAAGATGAGGGATTGGAGAATGGACATGACCTGTACGAAGCGAATGCATTTTGGCCGTTCAGGGACATGGAGCGCTCTCACGATTACGATTACGATTTGTACGATAAATCCCCACTACACTGCTTTAACACGACGATACGAGCTCTCAGACTACCATAATAATGGGTAAGAACTTGTTACGAGTAAATCAAAGAAATCGAGACACGCATAACGCGTCTAGACGTTACACAGAAACCCCTTAAATATACTAGGACGCAACAGAAATAAAAGCAAACCCACAAGCACCACGAAATAGTAAAGGTATCAAAGAAAAGTGCTACACCACCACCTCATCCCAAGATTTCCGCGATTAACTCGAACCAACCGCAGTGACCTGACCGATTGTCTGCCGGACGCTTCAACACACTAAAGAAGCCCAGCGAATCTCACCACACAAACCCCTAACATCCCGCAAAAGATAAAATTAACCCTTGTAAACCGTCTTCATCCCTATGACCTATATGAAGCGAATGCATTTTGGCATTTTATGGACTAGAGCGCTCTCACGTTTTCACGAGTACGATTACGATTTATACGATAAATACCTACTTATACTATACTGCGTTATTACGATAACACGAGCTCTTAGACTACTATGATAATAAGTAAGAATATATCAAGAGTAGATTAAGGGGATTAAGACACGTATAATGCGTTTGGACAATATATAGAAGATGCTTAAATATACCTAGGCGTGACAGAAATAAAGCAAACCCACAAGCACCACAAGACAATGGAGGTATCAAACGAAAAGTGCTACACCACCATATTATCCGACGGTTTTCGTGATTGGCTTGAACCGCAGTGACCTAAACAATGGTCTGTTCGACGCTTCGACGCACCAAAGAAGCCCAGCTGAACTCACCACACACATGTGGCCGATCGTGCGCTTGAAACTGGAGAGTACTTGATATGCCGGGTTGTAGCAATGGCAGGATCCAGAATTATTCCAGAACTGCCGTGAGTATGTTGTGATGTACGTCAATTATATCGATGATAATAGGTCTATGTGGATGGGCTACCGAAAGAATATCGCAGGACGTCTGGAAATCCGGGGCAAGATTGAAATCCACGACATTGTCTTCAACAGCAAAGCTTAATTCTTAGTCCTCCTTCTCTGGAACCGCATCCGTGGAATCTATACCCCTCTTCATAGCCTTCGTATCCCTATCATCCTTGGGAAACCTCTTCCTCACAGCCTGAATCATCTTGTGAAACCAAAAGAAATTCAAAACACTCAACGCAGTATTAGCTCCCACATAGGTAATCGCCAGCCAAGCCGGTAAAGTTCTACATCCCACCGGTGTCTCCAAACCGGCGGTCTGTCCAACGAACTTGGCGCACGCAGCTGTGTACGGCTCAAGCGTGTGCCAGGCCTTCCAGACGTCGCCGTAGATGAGGTAGGATTGGTAGGAGCCCCAGATGAGCCTTGAACCTGCGAAACTGGCGAGGAGGGCGATGCCGTTGTAGAGTTGCGCATCTGAACCCGTCATGCCGAATTTATCAAAGAACCAGTGGATATTTAGAAACGGCGTCGAGAGTTCGTAAAGGATGAAGTTGAGACCGTAGTAATTCGCAAATGGTCTCTATACCCTCATCAGCCATCTCCTCCCCCAAACCAGACAGGATAACACAAGATAGGCGGAAGAAGGTGCAACTTACGAATCCAATACAGGTAACCCCCAAAGCACAAACCCCATGCACCAAACTACTCGCGCCCAAAACATCAAAATGCAGCACACTGACAATAACATCCCACAGAAAATACCCAGCCGCAAACCCTTGAACCATACCCCCAGCACCATTATATCCCCAGAGCCGTTCCCTCCAATCCCCGTCCTGCACCGCCCTCTGCGGATCCCTGAATATCACCCAGAGCGCCACGGTATTGATGAAGAGGGATTGGTACATGCTCACAACATGCGTATTCCAACCCACGCGACCGCGCCGGTCAAGCGATTTATATTTCTCCGGTACAAGCCATCGCGAGAGCGCGGGGGAGACGACGCGGAAGATGCCTTCGTAGACGGCGTAGGCGAAGAAGATCTCGTGGACGTGGAGGGGTAGGGTTGTGAGGCCTAGGTAGTTGGAGAGAGGGCGGATGGCTTTGGATAGGAAGGCCGGGCCTGTTGGTTCTAATTAGTTGTGTGCTCTTCGGTTTTCTTCAGCTTGCTGTCTGTTGCTTGAAGTGATGCCTGTTTCTTGGGGAAATCTTACCTGCCGGGAAAGGATCCAGCATCACGACGGGATTGGGGAGGGTGCTGGGCTGGGCGCGAGGATTAGCATGTCGTGCTTCCAGATCTCGGCGTCTTTGAAATGATGGCAGTTGTTCTCCGCCGGTGCTCTGCCATTGGCGGGGGAGTGGCCCGCATTAAGGCTACTGGAACTCACCAGATCCACGGGGTCCATCGTCAACACGGGCTAGGGGGTTTGTGTACAACTTAATGCTCATGACACATTTGTAAAGAATAGAGAATAGCACTTGGAAACTCTGTTCAGTGAGGGGTTCGTCTCTCCAGTTACATAACTTTCGTGGCAGAACCAAATACAAGGCGCGCGATTGCACGGATGAGGATGCACATCATATCCCCGATATACATGATACACATAAATGGAAGAAGCGTATCACATTTCCTCGGCTCAAAACAGGACCTATTTCATTACACATAATGTCAAGGGTCATAAGATACCTTATGCACCACTCTTAATCTCCGTGGCCTCGACCGCTTTTTCCGGTATAACATGACCATCGGAGGAACTGGTATCGTCCTTACCCTCAATAAGATTGTCCTCACGGCCAAGCATCATATGATCCACATTGACCACTGGTCCTTTGAACCATTTCCTAGCGGAGATGAACCACCATCCCATCACCAGGAAAATCGGTCCACCATACACGACACAGGTCCAGTTCATAAGCTCAAGTCTATTAACAGCAGTCAGCATGAGACATCGGCAGAAAGAAAGCTAGGAAACTTACGTCAAATCAGCACCCTTGACAGCTGGGAAGTTCAGGATCGGAATCATCAACGCAACAAAGCAAATAGCAATCATTCCACAAGGCAAGCTGAATTTGCCCAGATTCCATGGACCTGGACGGAATCGGTCGCCGACGAAGAACACGCGAATGACGATGGGTGTGGTAAATGCGACTTGAGCAGCGATAGCACCAACCGAGAAGAGAGCACCGATTGAGACGGTGCCGCCGAAGATGAGCAACAGCATAAGGATACCAATCGTTGTGTTGGCCCAAACAGCGTTGACGGGCGTTCTGGTGGTCGTGTTTACGTGGGCCCAGTACTTTGACAATGGAAAGCACCCGTCGCGAGCATACGCAAACGTGACACGAGATGCCGCAATCATGCAACCTTGTCCCATGAAAAACCCAGCGATGATCGTCATGGCGAGAATGGCCATGGCAACCTTCTGTGGTAGGACTTGAACGAGGTAAGCCGCGAATGGTTGTCCCAAATCAGAATCGAGGACTGCCGAAATGTCGATAACGGTGTAAGCCACCACCAGCTGCAGGAACCATCCAAAAATACCACCAAATGTAGAGGTCATTACAATAGCCCTGGGAGCTGCAATGTTTGCGTTTGAGCATTCTTCAGCAAGATGGAACGGCGCATCATAACCGCTCATAGTCCATAGCACTGCAATGAACGACATGAGTACAGCAATCCCGTCGGGCCAGTCCGTTGCGTTTGTGATAGTTCCCCACACCTCCTTGGACGAAGTGAACTTCGGAAGGCCTTGCTCTGGACGGTTGGTTGCCGCGGGAATCATGATGATAACGACAGCCAATGCAATCATGTTGAATGTGGATCCGAAGGAATTTGTCTTTGCAAGCCATCTGGTGGGCAATGACGACATAAAGGCGTGAATGATCATTAGGAAGCTGGCGAGCAGAAATGTCTGATAGTTGTTGGGGATGTAGGTCGGATGGTAGATGGAAGCTGCGGCAAGAGTCATTGCTGCAGTACCATAATTGACAGAGGGCGCTCCAGTGATCTGGACGAGCCAATTACTCCAACCTGCTGTGAATTAGATGGATATATCAAGCACAGGTCGTATGGTCATTCTTACCTGTGATCCACGAAGCCAGAGGTCCCCATCCTGGAGGTGCGAGGACGGCAGCAGCATAATAGAGTCCGCCTGAGGTTGGCATGGAGGAGCACAGCTCAGCCATAGACATTGCAACACATTGTACACCAACCATGGCAACGAGCCACCCCCATGTCATTCCTGTTTCCCGGTTAGTCACCTTTTCGTTCCAATTCATTTGCCGACCATACCTCCTGTGCCCGCATATCCCATCCCGTAATACAAAGTCGTCGCGAACGACGGCAGTAATCCTAGAACTGCGAAACTGACGCAAAAAGTGGTAAACAGGCTGAACTCGCGTTTGAATTCCGGCTTGTAACCTAAAGCGGCCAGAACCTCCTCATCTGCATTGTACTCGTGATCGGGATCGTATGGAACATCTCCGTCCTTCAGTATCGACGTCACAGGTTCTTCACGAACGCTCTTTCTCCTTTGGCCTGATGCTGATACCACGCTGGGGTTCCGGTCGGCCATGATGATTACGGCACAGGCGATAATCCGCGAGCGTTGTCAATCGCACATGGAATAGCGTTCGAGTGCTTTCAGATGAGAGCCAAGAAAAGCTTGGAGTAAACAAGGATTCAAGGAACAAAGGATGAATGAAAACAGATGAGACAGACTAGGAAATGGATTGCCCTCATCGTGCGCGAGGCCGCATATTATACGCCTGATCAGCGATAAGACTTCGACCCAAAAACCACGACTTTGACGCAACTGCACATGGATTCGACGGGTAGATGCTCGGCGGACGAGGTGCAAAAGGGCAAGTCCACGCCCGTGGTGGTTCATCCAAGTGTCGATTACCGGCTTAGCCAGTGAAGATCGACAGAAGCGTGAGCTCCCCCGCTAATCCTCGACGCTACCCAGGCAGGATAGCGAGGATGAGGGACGCGCAACTCGTCCATGCTCAAACCCTTATCGTTGTATCCAGTATCCATACCCAGGGGCGGGACTAGCCAGACGCCAGGACACGACGATTGCTGTATGGCTTGTTTGTGAAGTGACACCCTGCCTTCCACGAGATTTCTCTGCCGACATCCGCCCTGTCAGCGCCCCAAGATACGCTACCCACGCGAAATCTGAAGAAAACAAGCAAGAAAGTGCAGATAAGACGCGACTGACCAATTGGACCGTAGCGGGCAGTCCCTAACGCGCATCTGTCTGTTCGAGCCCGCACCTAGAAGGTTGGACCTCGATAACAACGTCCCCTCCTAAAACTTCCTATTCAGGAATGATGGATACCGAGAGCGTGGACCTTGGCAAGGCTGGCGAGTGCTTGAGTTTTTTTTGTGTGGACTCGAAGAAGATTGTTACTGTTGCTGTTGAGTAAAGCCTCGTTTGCATGCCTGCTGCGAGAAATGCGCGTGTGCCGGTCTCATCAAGGATACCGGTTGTACACCAGCTCGGGCTTCAGATATCCATTATTGCCTCAAGTCGAGTGCAAAGACCAACACACTCGTGCTTGATATTCCTCTGGGCAGTATAGAGATGGATCAAGTCTTGAGGGTTCGAGATAGAGAGCAAGTCGGTAAGTTCTGACATGGCGGAGAAATGGCCGTCCCATGTGCCGCCTGTATGATATCGTCAAGGAATACTCACAGTCCAGGTAACGACCGGGTTCATGGGGAGATGGGATTGCTGAGCGATCATTGAGATGGAGCCTGAGACTCTGCAGAGCTGGAGTTCTTGTTGTTAGACAGAGCGACAAAACGGAAGGAAAGGAGCCCGCGCAGCAAGCAAGGAGTACATAACCATCACATTTCCGTCAACACATTATCTCCTTGTTCACACACGACTTGATCACTGAAGCAAAACGAGACATAGATGGTTACAACAATGACATCCCAAACGCCGGATGACGATCGGCTGAACCTGTATTTCATCGTCCCCGTCATCAACGCTGGACACAACTACATACCACACACCAACCCGACGAACGAAAATTTCTCCACAGCATCGCCCAAGAGGTGTATCTTGCAAGCAACCACAAATGATGATAACAACATGTCCCGCGCATCCGCCGCTGACAGGTCCAAATTACCAACTAACCAAAGGAAGAAAGGGAGGTCCCAGAAAGATGCAGAGAAGAATACCAAAAACAATGAAATGTGCTGCCCATTTTCTTGGTCTCACCCATTTTTGCGAAGGCGCCAAAATAATGAACCCGAGAACGCCAAAGAGGGTATGAACAAGAAAACGCCAACAAGCTACAACGGGAGAAAAAACATGTGCGAGCCTGTTGGCTCCACCCTCTGCTTCAACACAACTACATACAAGGAGGAGTGTTCCTGGGAAAACTCTTACAACAAATCGGACTCAAGGGAAACGATTTGTGGAGCATACGTGCTCAATGCTTTTTCCAACTGGCGTGCCGGCACAGTCTGTCTGATGTGTTGAAAAAGAGAAAGATCCAGCTTTGTGTGAGAGTTCCTCCCATGCGAGCTGCACTATCCAATACACACGCCTCTTGTCTCATCGACGCGATGTCCGGCAACGTCGAGGGATTTCGGACGTGGTGGTCAGGCTCCATCTTGCTCTGCAGTTGTCAGAACTTTGGAAACCGAGAAGTGAAGGTATTGCGAATGTAACTATGTATGCAGTTCTAGGTCGGATCAACCTGCACCTGTGATTCCCAGAGCTCCGGGCTTTTGGATGCCAGATGATCGGAACTGACTGTTTCGGTTTGGTGATCCGGCGTCGTGATACTGGTTTTGCGCGAACTGCTGTGGGGGCGTAGCGCCATATCCAGTGTGACCTTGACCGCCCGGACCAACATGCCGGACTGAGGCCTCATTTTGCCAGGCCATTGGGTCTTGGGCGATGTGCTGGACCTGTGTGGAACGACCTTGCCGTGAACCCCCACCTCTACCGGGTGGAGTGGTGATGGTGGTTGTTTGTGGAATATGACCAATTTCTCCCCATCTTTTCAAGATATCTTTGGTAGTAAGCTCAGCATTGCCCTCGAAGAGCGAGGAATCGTGGAGAATGGAGAGAATATCCTCGGGTACCTTCGCACGTGTCAGACTGCTTCCAAAAGAAGTGGTTTATGAAACTTACTTCGCACATGCTGTCGTTGCATTCGATCATGGAATGCACCGCCTCAATTGCCAGGAAACTCGAATCCATATCAGGACCCTTCTGGCTAGAGTAGAGTAGGTTGGGCGCGATCACTGTTGCGAGATTGTGAATGTCCATCTTACTTCCCGTCTCTTCGTCGACGGTGTGGAACGACGAAACCCAGTTGAGAAAATTGAACAGAATCTCCATGGTATCCCTGTGAACTTTAGGTAGCAAACAGCAAGTCAGATGGAGAACGCGTCTTCGCTTTTCCTCGTCAGGGATTTCTAAAACACGTATTGTTAGTGGAGCACGGGTCGAATGGATCTCCAAACTTACTTGCTGCTGTTATCCATAATCTGTGAAGCTTATGGGTCATTATCGGATCAGGAAGCTCTCGTAGAAACTTCTTTAAGAGTGCCGCTACCTGCACAGGGGTCTCTTTTGAAAAATCGACTCCGTCACAACCATGCATATCGATCTGCTCGGCGAGTTCTCGAAGTCGTCTGATGTTTCCGTTCTTGCGGAACACACCCTCCACGGACATGTCCATGTTCCTCATTGCCGTAACAGTGAGATCGACAAGCGCAGGAATCCGCAGAGCTCCAGGGCCGACACCATCGGTGGACTCAGCACCGTCCCGGTCCACGACTTGCTCCAGAGTTTTCCCGAAGATGCCCTTCTTTTTGGCAGCTTTTTGGTCTGCCTTGAAAGCCTTACCGAAGCGATCCCAAAAGGTAGGCCGTTTTGTCTCGATGAGATCTAACAGCTCTTGCTGATTGAAGTGACCCTCCAATAGCGGCTCCATCGATAATACCGCAATGTGTCGAACAATGAAATACTCTAGAGCTGAAAGCTCCGAGAAATATCTTCTGGGCCGCACTTGATTCTCAGACACCTGATCAAGCTCTCTACCACCCGAGATGTCCCTTCGATGGCCATTCAGCAGTTTTGGCTTCGGCTCGTGGCCGACCAAATTGCCTCGAGCGTATTTGGAAGCATTGGGCCGTTGCTCCCTGGCTTGCTCTGCAGCGACTAGTCGCGGAATGTCATCTAAAGCGATGGACTGGGTCCCAAAGGTAAGCTGATTCTCTCCAGTGCCGTCACGGTCGTGGATGATTTGAAGACTTTGTCGATTCTTTCCAGGTGCGCCATCAGCATCACCAGCAGAACCTGGTCGGGCAAAATCTCCACCTGGACCTTCAATGATACGCGATGATCGTGCCTTCTTTTGCGTTGTGGACAGATGTCTGTCCATCCTGGTCGACCTTAATCGCCGTATATCACCCAGTGTCTGTTCATATGATGTAGACCCACGACGATCCGGAGGAGCGGTTGTGCCTGCATACGATTTGGACCGGGTGTCAGAGCGAAGCAGCGGTGGGGTCAACGATTTTGACAAGCTACCTGGTCCAACCCGGTGGCCCTGACTGGAATCATACGCTCCGAGATTTGGATCGTCTACGAAAACAGTTTAGCAAATGATCGTTGGAAATGAGAACAACGAGCTTACCCGACGTGTGAGGGAGTGCACCCTGGCTGCGCAAGGTGGCCAGAAGACGAGCATGTGCGACCAATAGAAGATGTACGTATTGTTGCAGACGCGTGATGGGTATGAAGCCTCCTTCACCATCAGCATACAGCATCCTGTGATCCGAGCAGAAGACTTGTTGGACAGAAGAGCTCCAATAGGCGTCTGCGATGTTCTCGCTCATGTCCCGGTTACAAGTCTTGCATTTCAAACAGTTGAGATGGAAACAACGGTCGGCTTTCTTCACGCATCGATCCTCGACAGGCTTGCTGCAGACCGGGCAGTGATCTGACTCTCCGCGAACGAACGGTTCGGACTCAGCGATCGGGTCAGCGCTCTCACTTTGCTCCAACTTTTCTTCCAGAGAATTGATCTGGTTCAGGAATCGACTCAGGCCTTTGGAGCTTCCAGTCTCGCGCTCCAACTTTAGTGCTCCTTGTAGACAAATTCGAATGAGAAGCTTCAAGTAATGCGCCAGACCTGTGACCAGAGAAAGAAGCTCCTGAGTAACTCCAAGCCTTCGCATACCACCGTCATGCGACTCTGAGAGCAGCGAGAAGAAGGACACGACCTTTTTACACAACAGCTTGGCTTCTCGATTATACGATAGGCCTATACCTGGGTTTAGCCGAAGGGATCGATTCTGGTCCTCGATAGAAAGAGGGACCATACCTTTTCCTGTCTGTGCTATGAGCTTCCTGTCCAGATCATCGGTACACGAGAAGAAAACGTCGATGTGAACGATGAATCTTTTGGCAGCCATGATTCCATCGAAGTACACGCCGTTGCTGACGTGTAGAAGCATGTCGGAAATGCAGGTGGCTGATCGTTCCTCAAAGGTAGAGAGAGTCCGCCATATCCACAAGACTTTCTCTTCCACCCTCTCCTCCTCTTCTCGCACTGCCTTACGTATCTCTTCCGTTGCGGCGTCGTCTGACATGGCCTGGTCCAAGGCAGGCAGTGCTTTGTCTTTCTCATGCAACCGCACGTTCCAGTATTTGTGAATCATGTAACACTCGGGATGCCAATGCTGGTTCTGTCCATTCCTGAATATCTCCACGAATTGCTTCAGTATCGAATTTTGACAACCAGTGCACCGCTGCGCAAATTTCGTTGAGTAGTGGTAATGGCAGTATACGTTGCCCTCGTGCTCGTAGTAACTGTCTTGTGCTCCAAACACGGTCGGACATAGTGTGCACGTAAAGTGCTCGATGTGGTATTTTCGATCCAGTGCGGTAATGTATGAGCCACGGAGTGCGCCTCCACACTGGTAACATATCAGGTCTAGTCGCTTGAAGTAATCGGTTTCGCAAAGGGGATATTGATTTGGGCCTTCATCCGGTACTGGGAAGAACTTCGAAGCGACGATTTTCCCGCATTCCTGGCAATATTAGCATACACAGTTGGAGGCCATCAACTATGGTGATTACGCACCTGGCAAGTGAAACACTCGAGATGAAAGGTGTTGTCCAGCGCCCTCACAAATTGTCCGGCCAGCGGTTCGCCACACTTTCCACAGACTCTCGATCCGCTTGGTCGCCTGCTGCCATTCGTGGACGAATTCTTCGGTCGTTCTGCGGGTGAGCCGACTGGAGGCGCGAGGTCCATATCTCGCATCTGCCGGTCCGCCGGTTGTAGTTGGTGCATATTCTGCGCCGAGTGCACTGAGTCTTGGTAGGGATGCTGTCGAGGCATATTATCAGGAGGAGGGGTGTTCGAGTGCATCTGCCGCGAATTTGCCAATCCTCGTGCATCTAGTGGCGGTTGTGATAATGCATGGGGCTCATACCGGCCGGGCGGCTGCTGCTGGCGACTCTGCTGTTGTTGATATCCATTGTTCGGGTTCCAGTTCCCCTGGCCCTCTGGAGGGGACCCGCCCGCGTACGGGGCAACCATGACTGTGATTATTCCAGCTCTTGTACAATTGTCAAATGCTCGCCCGGCTTTAACGTAGTCGCAGGCTCCGGCAGGGAAGAGTCTGCTTGGCAAGGGCCGAGGGGGTGCGCGTCGGCGACGGTCAACAGGGCCTCGTTGTTGGATTAGGGAGGGAGGCTCGTTGTATTTGGTGTCCAAGAATCAGTATTTCAAGCGCTATGGTGATCCTGTGGTAAAATGGCAAGAATGCAGGGCCTTGAGGATGGTGGAGAGGGAGTGAGACTAGGTTGTTAGACTGCTTCGTCTGGCGATCTCCTCGCTAGCTGGTGGTGAGAGATGGCTGGCGAGAGACTCGTAGTGGCAGCTCTGTCCTCCGGGATTGTTGCGCGGGGATTGGACATAGAGGGAAGACTGCAGCGGTCGGCTTTGAGGGATCTTGTTGTTTCACCACGATGGATGAACCTCAGAAGTCGAAGTTGAGTGGGCCCCAGTTGCAAGCGGAATGATTCTAGCGCGCCGTGAGTTGTCGCTGCTGAATCGCATACATTGACAAAGTAATAATAGACCAGCCAGCACTACACGAACCTAGGCACTTCACGACCCTCGATAAATATTCGCAGCTGTCACAGCCAAAGCCAATTGCTGGGTATCTGTTGGCGATTTGACCTTGGATCTCTAGACATCATAGCAGATCGATAACTCGCTCTCACCCCTTCCACCGCATCGCGCTCTCCACCTCCCTCCAAGCGCGGAGTCTTGGATCCGCCATAATTTCCGACTGAAGGCATAATCTGCACGCAAACCGCAAGGGCCGTGTGACATCGTGTAGAACAGCGCCAGTAGGTAGTGTTTGCTCAGCAACTGGCGCGTGCTCATCAATACCTCCCCGACGAACAATCTCGACTTCCGCACCCACACTCCACCAGACAATGGCTACCAACGGTCATACATCCAATGCCCCAGACGGCTACGTTATCAAGATCCTGAACGGCGAGATAGTCCGCGCTCCCTACGTCCCGCCCAGGAAGAAGCCAGGCCAAGAGGAAGATGAAGAGGCCGGCGCAACAATCAGATTGGGTCCCGACTTTCAGGATGCCCACGCGTTGTCCGTGTCGGAAGCGCGGCTCATCGTAGAGAAGACAGAGGAAGTGCGCAAAAAGACTGGCAAGAAGCTGCGAGAGACCGAGTGCGTACTGCTGCGCTTGACCTGGCAGCTTGAAGTAGTCACTAACGCCGCGACTGTCATGTAGGAATCTACTGAAGATGCAAACATACATGGACACCTTTGCGCGCTTCAGGTCATTAGGTACACTGAATCAGATCGAGACCTTGCTAGCCAACTATGAGTCGGTAGGGATGGACTCCTTCGAGAAGGCACAACTGGGTAAGCCGCGCTGTAAGAATAGCGTTGAGAGCATGATATCTGACCCTCCATCTATACTGTAGTATCTCTTGCCTGTGTCGAATCCGAGGAAGCGAAAACCCTCATCCCTTCCCTCAGCGACAAGATGTCCGACGAGGACCTCACGAATCTCTGCGAACAAATCTCCCAGCAGAGGCAATTCATGGACGATGCCTGAACATGCGCGCGTCTAGACCATGGGAATCTACTTTTCCTATCACATTCGGTTTCTCCAACAAGCATAGCGACTGGCGTTTGGACTTGGACTTGGACTTGGACTTGGCAGGATTCAAAAATTGCATGAAGAGATGGTCGTCGTTCATCACCTTGAAATTTCCATAGCCGCCAGAGATGGCCCATAAAACAAAAAAGAGGAGCAAAACGTGAGATCCGACAACAATTGGATTAGAGTGGGATAAAAGTAGACCACGCAATTGATTGGCTGCGGCTATAGCTGAACAAATCCAAGATGTAAAGGATTCATCCTCGATCAGCACGCTCATTCGTCCATCTACTTGATTACGATCACCACCAGCAAATGAATCCAACTCGCACCCACTGCAATCTCGAGACCTCTCAATCCCACTCCTCCCTTAATAAACAAGAACAACGCAACAAAACCTCCCCATCAACAATCAGTCCGTGTATCTATCCAATCCCACCCTATCCACCTCAGCACTTCAAACCAGCGCGTCCAGAACCGGGTTATCTCCACCCAGCGCCAAAGCAAACCAGACCTCCAGCGGTAGGACAAGTCGCAAAGGGAAAACAAAAATACCCTCTCCACCCGACGCTTCAGCTCAGCGCGTACAAAAACCCTCTTACCCGCTCTCTCCACCCGCGCCAAAGCAATCCAAGCCCCAGCAGTAGGATAATTCGCAAAGGGCCAACAAAAGGGTGGTCAGGACTCCTTCTTCAGCGCGGTATATCGTTTGTTTTCAATCCATCCATCCATCCATCCATCCATCCTCCATCCATCCATCCATTCATTCATTCATTCATTCATTGGTGCAATACCACCACCACTGTCACAACGATGCTCTGATTGGATATATGTAGCCAGTCAGGGCTACCAGGCTTTCTACCACACATGCAAGCATAGATATTAAGTATATATTTATAATAAACTCCGATCCCATCCGTCGTATTATATAATATTGTTCCTTTTTTTCCTTTGTTCCTTCGTCAGACTCTCCGCTCTATTTGTACTATTTGTGCTCTGCCTTGCCTCTTCTCCTTCTCCTTCTCCTTTTTCCTTTTCTCTTCCTCTTTCTTTCTCTCTCTCTTTCTTTCTCTCTCTCTTTCTTTCTTTCTTAATTCTATTTCTTCTACCCTCCCTCTACTTCCACCCTCCCTCTACTTCCCCCCTCCCTCTACTTCCACCCTCCCTACCTCACCCTACGTATCCCATCAATCCCACAAAATCAAACATCCCTACCCCACCTCCCCAACAAATAAACCAGAAGTGACAAAGAAAAAAAAGAAGAGCCCGCTCCAAACAAAGAAAATCACACTCCATATTTTTGCCGCCAGAAAAGGGGAGGGGGAAAAAAAAAAAGTGTCATCAAGAAAACAGAAGACCAATTATACAAAAGTAAATGAGCTTTTTTCATTCCCCCCCCCCCCCCTCCCCATCGATTCAGCACTACGTTTAATCCAAATTCCCATCCCAAGACTCAAAGATGCCTCTATAAATGCCGCTGGTAAAAAGACGTCATCACGCTCCCAACGCCCAAAAATAATACACGTACAGTGCTCCATAAGCACAATCAACGAAAGAATAATCAAACAAAGAGCACCAACCCCGGCGGCCCGCCAAAAAAAAAACCTAAAAAAAACCTACTGCGCTTTCATAGCAGGCAAACCCAAATCCCCATTCCCACTATTCCCACTACTATCCTCACTAATCTTCTTCTCATTCGCCGGCATCATCGGCGTCGTGTACGGCGTATTCTTGCCCCCGGTCCTGGTGAAGAAAGCCGAGATCTCGTCGCTCCAATCCTCGTCGACGGCGTCGTCGTGCTCGAATCCCTCCGTCTGCTTGCGCACCTGCCAGGCCTCCCATTCGCCGCGCATGTCGGCGACTTTTTGCTCGTAGTCGAGGACGGGGTCGTAGTGTTTGCCTACGCCGCGGAAGCGTTCCCAGAGGGAGAGGTGCTTGGGGTGGATGGCGATGCCGTGGTAGTCGTCTTCGCGGCCGGCACGGATGTACGTCCACCGGCGTTCTTGCTCCTTGAGATCGAGGCCGGTGGTGTCGGGCAAGAAGACGTAGGTCAGAATCGCGCCAAGGAGACCGAACCATGGGACGACCAGGAATTTCGTCTGCGTGTCGATGTAGTTGTACAGAACGGCGGCGAGGAGAGCGCCCATCTTGCCTGCCGCTGCAGAGAAACCGTGAGCAGTGGCTCGGATTGGTGTTGGGAAAACTTCGGCGGCAACGAGGAAAGTGACAGAGTTGGGGCCGAATTGGTTGAAGAAGGAGGAGAGGAAGTACATTGCCTGGAAGGCGTGGACGCCTTCTTTGGAGGTGAAGTAGTCGTAGGCGAAGGCGGGCACGACGAAAAGGACGAAATCAGCCATGAAGCCCACAATCATCATCTTTTTGCGGCCGTAGAGCTTGTTGTCAATGAGGAAAGAAGCGAGGTAGTATCCGCAGAGTGAGACGCCGATGTTGATCAAGTTATACAGCCATCCGACCATTACGGAACTGTTGTTGGGCAGGAGCACGGCGATGAACTCGTGTTGGAAGAGTTTGTTGCCATAGAAGAAGACGTCGTTGGCGAACCAGGTGCCGGCCGTGGCAAGGATACGTGGGCCGAAGAAGGTGAAGGTCAGTTTGAGGGATTGTGTGTCGTATCCCGTGACCTTGCTCTTCTTTTTCGCAGCGTCCAACTGCTTGCTAGCAGACCTCATCTTGTACATACGAAAGTAGACAAGCCACAAGGTACCGACAGCTGGAATGGCGAAACTGACACGATAAGTCCATTGCGCCGAGAGCTTGGAGTATGGTGGGTTTCCGGATCCGTGGTGGAAAATGATTAAGAGGAGGATAAGGATGACCTGGTTGGCGAATTGTCCCCAACCCTGCATCAGGAAGGCGCTAGTGACCTTGCGACCACGGTGGAGACGGTCGTCCTTTGTCGAGATCTTGCCGGAACCTACAGCGTTTTCCATACCCGACGTGGCTGTCATAGGATACTCTCCGCCCACACCGACACCGTAGAAGAATAGAGACCAGACGTAGCAGATGACCCAACCATTTTCGGTCAAACCCCATGAAGCCGTCAACATAAGGAGACCAACGAACATGATGGTAGCATCCTGGATGAGACCCCAACGTCGGCCTAGCCAATCACCGATGATTCCGACTAGGATCTGACCTAAACTGAGTCAGCGATTTCTTTTTGTAGCCCTTATAGCGAGGCGGCCACTCACCAATGATAATGCCAACAATCTCAAGGTATTCCAATGCGTCGACCCATGTTTTGTCGCACGTTTTGTATTCCTTCCAGCATGCTGGAAAAGTAGCCTGCAGCAAAGGCTTGACATTTCCTATGGAGAACAAGACATACCTTTCCAAATCAGCATCGTTCAAGTTTCAGCACAAGCCAACCAAAACATACCCTTCCAGGAGGAGACCAGCACCAGGAATGACCATATTCCTCATGTATGCGCCAACCGGGCTCAAAGGATCTTTTTTCATCATTCGGCCAATCGATTTCAGTTCCCTCGTTGCCTCAGCTGTGTCCTGCTGGTTTATGAATTTCACCCTTTTGGCCAATGGTAGATCGGCCCAGTATGTGCCATCTTCTGTGTAAATGTCGTCTGGCTTGAGAATCGTCTGGAATACGCCAGCTTCATTTCCATCCATGGCGCTGGTAAATGAAGCATCTTGCGTGGCTACATGACGTCCCGTAGCGTTGTATCCATGAGGCGCCGCAATGCCATAATCGCGAAGGGAATTGTCCGCTGGTCTTGCCGACATGATGAAGGACGCTCAGGTACCGATACAAGCTGCACGGTGGTACAATTGTAGCAGAGTAGGTGGAGCGAAAGAGGCTTTGGCGGGATGGGGAAAGGCTAAAACAAAGCGAGCAGCACGGTCTTATATACCGAAGCAACGACTTAGCTCCCGATTTTGCCCTGGAGAAGCTGACGAAGCACTGTGCTGTGAAGCTTCTCACGGCGAGACGGGATTGTATGGGGCACGTTCAGAGACAGGGGATGTGAATGGGTCGAGGTTGTAGAGGGACAGGTGTGAGGCGTGGGATAGCTCCTAGTTGCCGATCGAAGCGCTCCGCTCATGCATTGACCTTGCGGGAATTCTCTAGACAGATAGACGATAATGCTTTTGAGGGCGTGGAAGTCGGGACAATGTACAGCTATAGGGTGGAAGAGAGATGGCAAAGCCGGCTCGGACCAGGAAGTCGCGAGACACTGGTTGACAGATGAATAGAAATGGCCCAGACACAGCACAGCACGTACACGTGGAGCCATTAGGTAAGTGTGAGTGGGCTGGTAGTGGGTGCATCTCTGGCTGCTTGCTTGCTTGGTTGCTTGGTTGCATCTCCCTCTGCTGTACCGAAGTTGCACTTTTCGCAACCGTTTTTCAGTTTCTCACTGGCACCTGGGCCAAGAGACGGCCGCGGCGATCCATGAGAAAGACTACCCAGGCAGTCCTTGCGCAAGGCGTGGAGGAGCATTCCATAGGGCAAATGCGGACACTCGAGGCTTAGGCAATGGCAGCGATCCCTAGGTCTTGGATGTCCCAATTCGATGTCACTTTTCAGCCTGGACACGCCTCGCATCGCGCCAAATCAATCGAGCACGCACACGACCACAACGGAGAAAAGCAAGCGACGTCAGCCAAGGCGAAGAAGCTTTAGACGGCTGCGGGCGGCTTCCGCTTGTTGGCGGGAAGAAAAGACTGCTCGGTGCTTGGTGGGAGGAAGCAATTTCAAGTCCATTTTAAACTGGCAGAGGCAGTTGAAGTCCAAGTCTGGAGAGGCGTGGGCCAATCAATTGCGAACGTGGTGCTGTGGCTGCGCCAGAGTTTTCCATGTCCCCATGTCCATGCATAGAAGGCGGCTCCCGATCACGCCCAAGTGTGGAGAAAGAGGCTGCAGGCCTGCCCCGATGATTGCAACCCCCCAGCGGGCCCCACGACGCCTCAACCGAGACTGAGCACTGAGCACTGAGAACTGCAGTGAGAACTGGAGTGAGAAATGAGAAGATGCTATCGAGTATCGACACTGCTGCTTCTGTCGCCGTGATCCCCTCGCACGGCAGCCTTACCCGGCCCTCCTCCTTCAAATCTGCCAATCTCAAATTGCCTACTCTGGTCTGCCTATGCCTACGCCTCCAGCTGGCCTATGCCTATGCCTACGCCTCCAGCTGGCCTATGCCTATGCCTATGTCTATGACTATGACCTGTGAGCTGTGACCTATCACCCATCACCCATCACCCATCACCCATTACCTTCGACTCTCTGCCCACGCCTCCATCATGCTTCCACACAATAGATGAGCAACACAGTCTACCACGACTCAACGGCCGCTACCCACTTCTCCGCGGAATGCCTTCTCATCGTCGCCATCTGCCAGCTAACCAGAGAAGGGCCGTGATCGCCCTGTATCGACAAAGGCGTCGGGTGCAGCAACAGTGACCTGCAAGATGAACAATGATCCGAACCGTCCCCAGACCGGAGAGATCTTGTGATTCCCGCCGCTCGCGAACCATTCACCGCGTCGCCCATCTGGCTACATGAAACACCACCTTCGGCCATGCCGTCGCTGGGACCCCAAGAATAACCCTCCACCCTCTGCGCTTTGAGGCCATTGACCACAGCCTCGCGCCGACAGCCATGACCCTTGGAGGAGGCCTTGCGATACGTCACATCAGGACTAGTCATCTCCCAGACCACGTTACATCCAACTGCCTCACATTGATCTCCGCGAGGGCTCGAGAGTTGAACGACGCACTCGGGTGGGCGTGACACAAGGCTGACAGCACTTTCTCCTAACAACCAAAACCAACCTTGATTTATTTGTTTGGAGGGATAAACTCGAAATTGTCCCTCTATAGACAGCGACTTGGCGTGGATCCCCCATCCGGACGTTTCAGATATCTGGACCCAGGAACCGAGCGTTTGGTTTCTGGATTTGCACAGCCTTTGTTTCCCGAGAGTCGAACTGTTCTGTTTCCAACACTGCATGTTTTGCGCACTTTGAATTTTAATCACTGTCCTTGGCCACGTTTTCCAACGTGCAGTTTTCGGTCCTACAGAACTGTTTATCTCTCGCCATCCCATGGAGACGGTAGGACGGCCAAGATTCGACACAAAGTCGCGCAAATCGAGCAAATCGAGATGAGATGACACAGTGGATAGGACGACAAATTCCCTCTCGCTACATTTTGTTGACCAAGGAGCTCGTGTCGAAATCTGCATTCCAGCTGGGAAGTCACGATAGGAAGGGAACTCGACACCTCAGCGCTGGTCCAGTCATCCAAAGGTTGATTGAAGTAGGCCTTCTGTTCTACCTCATCTAATGTACAGCAGCACCAATTCAAAAGCTCAAGACAGTATATGAAGGCCGTGCCCGACCATCATCTCTCAACACTCGGACGCTCGCCCGCCACTGTGAGCCATATACATGCTTCGAAAGCCTGTACAGAAGTATACGAGATAGGCGCTTGACCGGCTCTTTCAATAGATATTAATACCTCGTGTGGGGGAAAGGGTGGTGATAGAGATAGGGGATATGAATAGTTGGGGGATATGAATAGTTGGGGGGATATGAATAGTTGGGGGATATGAATAGCTGAGCGATATGAATAGTTGAGGGAATAGAATAGCTGGGCGATATGCATAGCTGGGGGATCCGAATAACTGAGGGATATGATGAGCTGAGGGACGAAAATAGTTGATGGACGAAAATATAACCAATTCGCACACGTGCAATCACCTCCATCCCCAGCAAACCAAGAAAAACCGCAATCAGTATCTCATCCCTCCTTTCTCCATAATGCCAAGATAACCAGAGCCTCTTCGACGTCGCAAAATCGAAAGGGTCCAAAACACAATCAATCAAACAAACGAGCAAACGAACAAACGAACAAACGAACAAACGAGCGAACGAACGAACAACCAAACCAACAAACGAACGAACAAACGAACAAAAATGTTTCCCATACGCGAGAATCCAGCAATATCATTTTTACTTGTGTCTCATTCCCAAAGGACGAGCCAATACAGTATATCAAACCCATCTTTCCAATGTCTGATACCCATCCGAGAGATTTCAAGGTTGGGAAAATCCATGTATGTATATGCGTTTTATTCGTGTTTTTTTGAAAAGTAAATAAATGTAGAGTAAGAAACCAAGAAAGTAGGTGACATGGAGTGAGAAACCAAGGAACGAGCAAACAAACAAACAAACAGACAAACCATGGTACCAAAACGAGTCCCTCCCTCGCAAACAAAGGAGTCGACACCAACGACGATAGAATTTGGTTAAATGGCATGGATAATACCTACCTCCCCTCCTCCCTCCTCCTCCCTCCTCCCTCCTCCCTCCTCCCTCCTCC